>JACXGI010003387.1:26441-63044 GCA_016801175.1 Esox masquinongy | reverse complement strand
AAAAATTATTTGATCCCCTGCTGATTTTGTACGTTTGCCCACTGACAAAGAAATGATCAGTCTATAATTTTAATGGTAGGTTTATTTGAACAGTGAGAGACAGAATAACAACAAAAAAATCCAGAAAAACGCATGTCAAAAATGTTATAAATTGATTTGCATTTTAATGAGTGAAATAAGTATTTGATCCCCTCTCAATGAGAAAGATTTCTGGCTCCCAGGTGTCTTTTATACAGGTAGCGAGCTGAGATTAGGAGCACTCCCTTTAAGAGTGTGCTCCTAATCTCAGCTCGATTGCCCACAGAAGCAATCAATCAATCAGATTCCAAACTCTCCATCATGGCCAAGACCAAAGAGCTGTCCAGGGACAAGATTGTAGACCTACGCAAGGCTGGAATGGGCTACAAAACCATCACCAAGCAGCTTGGTGAGAAGGTGACAACAGTTGGTGCGATTAATCGCAAATGGAAGAAACACAAAAGAACTGTCAATCTCCCTCGGTCTGGGGCTCCATGCAAGATCTCACCTCGTGGAGTTGCAATGATCATGAGAACGGTGAGGAATCAGCCCAGAACTACACGGGAGGATCTTGTCAATGATCTCAAGGCAGCTGGGAACATAGTCACCAAGAAACCAATTGGTAACACAATACACCATGAAGGACTGAAATCCTGCAGCGCCCACACGGTCCCCCTGCTCAAGAAAGCACATATACAGGCCCATCTGAAGTTTGCCAATGAACATCTGAATGATTCAGAGGAGAACTGGGTGAAAGTGTTGTGGTCAGATGAGACCAAAATCGAGCTCTTTGGCATCAACTCAACTCGCCGTGTTTGGTGGAGGAGGAATGCTGCCTATGACCCCAAGAACACCATCCCCACCGTCAAACATGGAGGTGGAAACATTATGCTTTGGGGGTGTTTTTCTGCTAAGGGGACAGGACAACTTCACCGCATCAAAGGGCCGATGGATGGGGCCATGTACCGTCAAATCTTGGGTGAGAACCTCCTTCCCTCAGCCAGAGCATTGAAAATGGGTTGTGGATGGGTATTCCAGCATGACAATGACCCAAAACACACGGCCAAGGCAACAAAGGAGTGGCTCAAGAGGAAGCACATTAAGGTCCTGGAGGTGCCTAGCCAGTCTCCAGACCTTAATCCCATAGAAAATCTGTGGAGGGAGCTGAAGGTTCGAGTTGCCAAACGTCAGCCTCGAAACCTTCTTGACTTGGAGAAGATCTGCAAAGAGGAGTGGGACAAAATCCCTCCTGAGATGTGTGCAAACCTGGTGGCCAACTACAAGAAACGTCTGACCTCTGTTATTGCCAACTAGGGTTTTGCCACCAAGTACTAAGTCATGTTTTGCAGAGGGGTCGAATACTTATTTCACTCATTAAAATGCAAATCAATTTATAACATTCTTGACATGGGTTTTTCGTGATTTTTGTGTTGTTATTCTGTCTCTCACTGTTCAAATAAACCCACCATTAAAATTCTAGACTGATAATTTCTGTCAGTGGGCAAACGTACAAAATCAGCAGGGGATCAAATACTTTTTTCCCTCACTGTATTCAGTTTTGGGATGATCGAACATTAGGTGAAAGCTAAATATTTTTTCCTCTCAATAGCTTTAATGTTGCAATGTATGGTTTTCAAACCAACTGAAGTGAGGGCAGAGACCTGAAGTCATCCCCCATTAATGATGGAACAATCTTAATGTCAATAGAACCACAGACGTGGTCAAAATATGCATAGAAGTTGTGATTTAGGGTTTGGCTGACGGCCACTATTTGGAATACACATTAATCAATGTTGGATAATTTTTCTAAAATTTAGGAGGTTAATCAAGACATTATGTTTGTGTTTGTCATGAAGTTTGGCCATTGACCTGTGAAAATGCTAAATTTGGGTGCTGTAGATATGCTAATACAATCGCCCTGGTGGTTGCAATAGGTAAACCACTGCAACATGGGCTGGAGTTTTATCCTCTACAATTTATGTGCCAAGAAACTACAGGAGTTTTATAAGTGCATGATAGCCAATTTCATAGACCTGTGGGAAGATACCGAGGTAAAGCCATATTTGTGAGCTGTTTAGCTACGTAAGACGAATTTGTCAATAGGTTATATGGTTTATAATTCCTTTGCACAAACGACCGTGTTGCACATTGATGTCTTTGATTGTGTTTGTGAATGTTTGTGTTTTTAACATATCCACTTTTTGTTATGAATATACAATATGCAACTCCTTATCGAATGGATTCTAGGTCCTTCCCTATTACCAAATCTCTATTTTTCATGTCCGCCTTGAAATGATGGCCAGTGCGGTTTCAGGGTGGCACCTCCTGTGGCCATATTTGTGATTGTTCTGCTTTCACTCATGGTGTCCCTTTCCATTGACTTAATGAAGCAGGGGGGATGTATGATATGATAACTGATTATGATTGGAAAGAGCTGAACTGAGAGTTCAAAGCGAATCATCTTGGTACTTACAAGGAGTTAACATGAAAAATTGGGTTTTTCCTGTTTGCATAGTAATAATGGAGCATTGGCATCTGTTATGTTTCATGTCTTCCATTCACAGGATTTGTTTTTAATTTGTTTATTTGGAAATTGTTTTGTTTGATCTAAGGTCTAATATTTTAATGGTTAAATAGAATAGATCTAACCGTTTCTGATTTGGCTAAGCAAAGTCAAGTCTGACAAAATCTTATTCCACTGCTAGTTGCTATCGGGCATAAATATAGCACAAGGAATCAAACATCAGCCAAGCTAATTCTGGATGGAAAAGGAAATTTGACACAGACTATTAAGGAAACTTGTCTTTATGGGGTGTAAGCTTCACTCTAATGATGGAACTTCTGAGATCCACAAGTTTCAGCACTGATCTATTGTCTTCATTGTTGGGAGTTGATGGAACAATAGCCAGTGAATGAAGGTCCAATGGACTGTTGAACCACACTTATTGTTGTTTAGTGTGGTTCCACAGATCAGGACATCAAAGCCCCTTTTCTGATGATACATCATTTTACCAACTGGACACAGACAACTGAGTGTGAGTTCCAGCAACATGTTCAAGAAGGATTACTTCAACCACACTGGTCAAATCTGTTACAAACCTTCCTGACCACTCACGTGCAGAATGATGCCAGGGTCAGATCACTTGGCTTCCCACTCCATTTCTAGATGAATCATCGACAGCGAGATGAGAGGAGAATCCACCTGAGTCCTGAAGGGTTCCACACACTACAGGTCAGAGTACCACGGGCCAGTTGACTGGACAGGTCACATGGTCCCAACACAGTGGAAGACACTTGTTTGTGTTAATCTTGTATTAGTGAAGTGTTGAAAACTTACTACACTACACACCTATATTGACTTGTTAGGACAACCAGGCAATTTGCTGGGTCCACATCACACTGACCGCAATAACTTTACATCACTGATACAAGACAGAGAAGACTGAAGACAGGAACTACAGGACCCTTGATTGGAAACTAACTCCATTCCTTACAATGTAAGATTTTCCTAAATTAACTGATATGGTGATTTCGTATGTATGAAGGTTTGTTTCTCACAAGACAGGTGGGAAACTGAACGATGACTATCCCAATATTGGACTTTGACATTTCTTTTGATGTTGCCTAATGATCGACATTATGATGGCTATCCTGGTATGTTTGAATAGTGAACCCTTCCTTATTAAAGGTAGAATCTTTCCCTATTTACAGGTAGAATTTTTCACTGGTACAACAGGATATGCATGAGTCTTTTGTATGATATTGTAGCATGGTTAATGATACGGACAAGGAGGGGGGTTTGATTGTTCAATGGACTTTGGGGGAATGTTTAATCATATGTTGGGTCTGATTTTCTGCTGAACACTTAACACTGATAGTAGCCTGTTGATGTCAATATGTTTCTCGACCCTTATCTGTGGTAGGGGAGGGATTGATGAATGTCATACATTGAGTTATGTGTCAGACTGGGGTGTCAATTGTCTTGTTTACATTCATTTTCATTTGAGGAACAATAAGACCTCATTGGTCACATACTCCTTTTTGTTGTTTTGTCTTAATTATTTGTAACACAAGTGTATGGGCCTTTTCATTAGGAATTGAATTGTACTTTGTTTTATCAAATGTGATGTTTTTTTCTTGTGTGATAGGGGGACTGAAGAATCTGTGTATTAATGTAGTATTTTAAATGTATTATGAAGGTATGTTTGATTGAGTTATATGCGTCTAGGTAAGAGAGCAATAGGAGCATCTGTGTTTAGATTCTCTTTCATTAGGTTGTGCTCTGATGACCACAGGAATGTTTACATTGACCATCTGGCATGGGGGTTATCGTCTTGGAAACATAATCTTTGCTAGGTAGACGCCCCTTCAATGTATTCAATGTATATATCAGCTTGTAACCAGCTTTACAGTGCGAACATTTTGGAACGTTCATTGAAACAGGACAACTCTGCTGCCTATTTCCAATAAATACCGGATGCATTTACTCCCTTGATTTGTGCGGTTTCTCAAGTATTTGATCACTATACGTAACCGCTGAATTCTATCTGAACCATTTTAAAAACACCAATTGTTATATCTTGGAGTGTATTTTAACATATTTTAATAAGACATTTGTGGAAATTCTATAGCAGTTTAGAATGGGATAGGGGATGTGTATTCAGAATCAGAAAGTTTTATTGCCAATTACGTTTCACAGCAAACAAGGAATTTGTTCTGGCTGTTGGTCCAACAATTTATACAAAAGGAATATGGGAAATAAAAACAAATAAGTGGACTGAGCATAAAAATAGTAGACATGCATTAATAAATAAAATAAAAATATATACAGCTCTGGAAAAAATTGAGACCACTCCTAATTTTTCCTAAATCAGCATGTCTACATGTATGGCAGCCATTCTATTCCAGTGTCTGTTAAATTCCAACACAGGCACACCTCATTTTACTTAATGAGATACTGATTAGGTGATTCTCTGAACCATATCTAATTTAACGAGGAAAAGTTTAAAAACCACTGCTGTGGTCATCACTATCCTCTTGCAATAGGACCAGCTGGATGGCAAAAATAGTGCAAGTAGTACCTCAAAGGTAATTTGAATAAAAAAATAACTATTCAGCATGACAAAAGAGTTTAAAAGAAAAACTTTGAGTGAGGAAAAGAAGGGTTCAATTCTGGCTTTACTGGCAGAGGGATACAGTGAGCGTCAGGTTGCTTTCATCCTGAAAATTTCAAAGACGGCGGTTCATAAGAACAAGGTCAAACAACAGACATTGGGGACAAAAAAGCTATAGACTGGCAGATGGCGAAAATGTCTGTCCACTGACCGAGATGACCAACTCATTTGAATGTCACTCAACAACCGTAGGATGACATCAAGTGACCTACAAAAAGAATGGCAAACAGCAGCTGGGGTGAAGTGCATGGCGAGGACGGTTTGAAACAGGCTCCTAGGGGCATGGCTGAAGTCATGCAAAGCTAGAAAAAAAGCCCTTCATCAATGAGAAGCAAAGAGCCAGGCTGAAGTTTGCAAAAGACCATAAGGATTGGCCGTAGAGGAATGGAGTAAGGTGGTCTTCTCTGACGAGTCAAATTTTCAGCTTTGCCCAACACCTGGTCGTCTAATGGTTAGATGAAGACCTGGCCACAGTGTCTCGCACCCATTGTGAAATTTCGTGGAGGATCGGTGATGATCTGGGGACGCAGATTTGACAAATCAGGCAGATTTGTCTTTGTGAAGGACGCATGAATCAAGCCAAGTAAAAGGTTATCCTGGAAGAACACCTGCTTCCTTCTGCTCTGACAATGTTCCCCAGCTCTGAGAATTGGTTTTTCCAGCAGGACAATGCTCCATGCCACACAGCCAGGTCAATCAAGGTGAGGATGGAGGACCACCAGAACAAGACCCTGTCATGGCCAGCCCAATCTCCAGACCTGAACCCCATTGAAAACCTCTGGAATTTGATCAAGAGGAAGATGGATGGTAACAAGTCATCAAACAAAGCCGAGCAACTTGAATTTTTGTGCCAGGAGTGGCATAAAGTCACCCAACAGCGATGTGACAGACTGGTGGAGAGTATCCCAAGACGCATGAAAGCTGTGATTAAAAATCAGGGTTATTCCACCAAATATTGATTTCTGAACTCTTCCTAAGTTAAAACATTAGTGTTATGTTGTTGAAAAATGAATATGAATTTGTTTTCTTTTAATTATTTGAGGTCATCTTTTTTTGGTTATTTTGACCAATTGTTGTTTTCTACAAATAAATACTCTAAATGACAATCTTTTTATTTGGAATTTGGGAGTAATGTTGTCAGTAGTTTATAGAATAAAACAAAAATGTTCATTTTACTCAAACACATTCCTATGAATAATAAAACCTGAGAAACTGATAATTTTGCAGTGGTCTCTTAATTTTTTCCAGAGCTGTATGTAAAGTGCAAGATTTTGTCCAGTTGAGGGTTGTGTATGTATGTGGGGAGGGATAATAGATTTGTCCAGTTGGGGGTTATAGTAAATTTGGTTCCGGGGGCATGTTCATGAGGCCTACTGCCTCACCACAAGAAACTATTCTTGGGGCGAGAGGTATTGGTCCTGATAGACCTCAGCCTTCTGCCAGAGGGGAGAGCTCTGAATTGTCCATTTCCAGGGCGAGAAGAATCAGCCCCAATCATTGCCGCTCCCCTTCGCGTCCTGGTGGTGTGTAGGCCATGTAGAGACGGCAGGTTGCAGCCAATCACCCTCTCTGCAGAGTATACCTAGCTTCTTAAACCAGGCCTTGAATGTCACTAGGCCTGGGGGATACGTATAGGATTTTTGTTGCAAAGGGGTGGGGGAAACGTTTTCAGTAACGTCTCAGAACACATTAACCCAATCAAATTAATTGCTTGGGTTAATGCCTCAAAACATGTTAACCCAGTCAAATGCTTTGCTTGGGAGGGGAGAATGATGTCTTCAGTGCATCAGTAGCTAGCTAAGTGAAGATGGCAGCAAAATTGCTAAAACAAACCAACAAAGATCTGTGGATGTATGTCGTGTTTGTGGTGAACCATATTAGTTTTTGAGAAACAAACGTAACCTTTTCCTAGGTGAATCGTCATTATTGCAACCGGAATACACACTTGCGTTAGAAGATATAATACGACAGGTAACACTAAATAATGGGTTTTCTAAAGTGGTATTTGGTTCCTGTCACAATCTTCTGCTATAATATAAAAGTGTGGATGAGGTAGAAAGAATTAGTGCTTTTGTGAGGGGAAACGGCTAATTCTAAACTGAACGGAAAGCGGTGGCGTGGCAGTCTCAACCCCCAGATGTACCAAAAGATTTTTGCCTAATGAATTTCCTCATCCTTTGTCTCGGTTTGACCTGCATATGCTGCTACGATTCCTTTTGCGTTCAGACCACAAACCTGATCCTCGGTTATTGAAATCAGAGGCATAACCACTAGTTTCATTCACCTGTCTGTTTTCAATTTCAATAAATCGCAGACTGTCGGCCATGCTTGATCAATTAAACTTTTACCATAGCCTGTAGGATGGCATGCCAAAACATCTATTTTTCAGAACAGCATTTAAGCAGACAAGTTCTAATGGCTTTATTGACTTGATCTTATGAATAGAGCACAGTTCTTCCAAAACAGAAAAACTGTCTTTGCTTCTTTTCTGATATGTTGCAACCTAGGTAGGAAATAAAAACTTTCAGGAAATGTGCTCAATCCTGTTCAAAGTAATAGTGAAACCATGCTAAGCCTGCCTTCAACAAGCCTGTGAGTAGAGGTTTATTTGAATACTAACATCCAATAGAAATCTTGCCGCTGAGAATCAGCTGCAACTTTTTTTAATAGGCAAATTTCCAGACCTCCAAGGAGGCCAAATGAGATTGGAGGTGTGGCCTCGCGAGACTGCAGTGTACCAGACGGTGATGGAGGAGGTCAGGATGGACTCTATGATGGCTGTGTAGAAATGCACCATCACATTTGTTGGCAGGTTGAACTTTTTCAGCTACCGCAGGAAATACATCCTCTGCGAGGATTTCTTTGTAGTGGGTGCCAATGCTGATGGTCAGGGGGTCAGACCGGTGCTTCCCCAGCCTCACCTGCTGCCACCTGTTGGACAGAAAGGCTGTGATCCACCTGCATGTGGACTCAGGCACTCCCTGATGGGATAGCTTGTCTTGGAGCAAAGCGGGAATTATGATGTTGAATGCGGAACTGAAGTCCACTAACAGGATTCTGGCGTAGGATCCAGGGGAGTCCAGATGCTGGAGGATGAAGTGAAGAACTATGTTGACCGCGTTGTCCACAGACCTGTTGGCAAAGTGCAGGGGGTCTAGTAGATGGTCGGTCTACAAGCCTAAAACCCCCATTCCAAACAGAAGCAGAGTCGTTGGTGGAGAACTGATGTCTTAATTTCTCTCCATACAGGTGTTTGGCTTCTTTTACTGCCTTACCAAAGCTGTATTTAGCCTCTCTGTACCTGTCTCTGTCCCCACCCCTGAACGCCACCTCCTTTTCCAAACGCAGCCGTCTGAGTTGGGCTGTGAACCAGGGTTTGTCATTGTTGAAACTCACTCTGGTCCATGTTGGCACACAGCTGTCCTCACAGAAGCTGATGTATGATGTCACAGCATCAGTGTACTCATCCGGACCATTAGTGGCAGACCTAAAAATGTCCCAAACAGTGCATTCCAGACACACACACAGATCCTCTGTTGCTTCACTGCTCCACATCTTTGACCTTCGCACAACAGACTTAGGAAGATTTAGTTTTTGCCTGTATGTGGGTATTAGATGGACCATGACGTGGTCTGAGAGTCCTAGAGCAGCACGGGACACAGCATGATAGGCGCTGTTGATTGTATTGTAGCAGTGATCCAAAGTGTTTGCCTCTCAGGTCGGGATTTTAATAAACTGTTGGATCTGTTGGTGTTGGAAAAAATAAGTCAGTGCAGTGACAACTAAGCATGTGACATACTGACAATTTTACTTGTCAGTATGTCAAGCATTTTCTTGTTAGTATTTGGTTAAAATCATAAAATTCCATGTGAGTTGGCATGTTTGGATTGTTGTTATCCAATCACAACATTGTTGCAGCCCTACTACCCATGTATGTCTAAGTATATTTAAACCAGAAAAGGAACCAGGCAAGCCTAGTTCAGCTGGCCCGCAATTAAAATTAATGAATACTGTTGCCCTCACCAGATTCAAATCTGGGTCTCCCGCGTGAGAGGCACTGTCTTTAACCACTACGCCACGGCACTACACACTTACTCAGTGGCAAGACACCATTAAGCATTGTGTTAAAATGACTAACGTTTCTTGCTAAGTTTACCTCTACCACAAGCATCTATGAACTGTATGGCGTTTGCCACTGGCCGTTTTAACAGCGTATTAGCCCGTAATAGGCTTTACCAGTATCTACTAACTTACTGGAATAGTATTGAGCAATTGCTAGCGAGACTGAACTTTACACTGCCAAAGCTATTTCATTTCATGGCATAACAACATACTTTTTTTCTTTCATTTGTGAATTACATTGATACAAAATAACTATCAAGGTGACGATAACTTTTTCATCAAGTGAAAAGATGAGAGAATCGTGGAATCTACCAGATATAGTCACAATACTGTATAACCGTAAACATTTTTAGTTTAGGCTTACCCTGAATGTTGTAGCCAGCTAAGTTTCTGTCTATCCTGACCCAAAAAGCATGCCCGGGTGCGTACGAAAATCCACAAGAAATAGTCGCAATATAACCATAAACAGATTAATTTTGGACCACAAATGAAATCAATAAATGTCGTTATTCTCACTAGATTCGAACTCTGGTCTTCCACGTGAGAGGCACTGTCTTCAACCACTACGCCATGGCACTACACGTTTCATTAGTCGCTAGACACCATTGAGCATTATGTTAAACTGACTAACGTTTCTTTTTAAGTTTACCTCCACCACAAATAGCATCTATGAACTGTATGGCTTTTGCCACTGGCCGTTTTAACATCTTATTAGCCAGTAATAGGCTTACTAGTATCTACTAACTTCCTAGGAATAGTCATGAGAATTGTGCACTTGCTTGTGAGACTGAAGATGAACTTTTCCATACCAGAAACAGTCGCAATATAACTGTATACTGTTTTATTTCAGGCTTACTATAATGTAGATACTGAAGGTTATAGCCAGCGAAGTTTTCGTCTATGGAATAATTCATAATGCATACTTTGTTTTGACTGTGAGGAGATATGAACACGGGACCTATATGCAGGTCCACTTCTCTAACCACTACGCTATTTAACACAGGTCGGTCACTCACTCACTCAGTAAGAGACGTTCGCTTTTTTTGGCTGGCTCCGCTTACGCAGTCTGGAAAAAAGTTAGAAATGCAGTGAAAGTACACTACGTTTTTTGTCTTGTTTCATTTTTACAAACTTTGCCTTGCAGGGTTAAACATTAATGATGGGCTGCTAGCCCGGGGCCAGTAAGACCTAACGTTGGGCCAGTAGACAAAGACAGTCACTGGCCCATATGGCCCGTATGGGCCAGTGCTCAATTTCCCCATTTAAATTGATAGTATTGTATCAACATTTTTGCTTGTCATCTTTGCCACTCTTCCCACTTAAATTTTTGATTGTTCTCACGTTAAAATGCATCTGTGGCGCTTCTTCTCCCCTCTGTGTCGTTCAGTACCGTGTATTGTTGTCAACCCTGCGGCTACACCAATGAACGCCTACCTGCTCTGAATGAAGGAGGTGGTGCGTAGCCAAATTGAAAATCTAATTACGACCGCCTGTCATGTTGCGCCTGTCAAGTGGGAGAAACCATTTATTGACTATGTCCCTGACATAGTCCGTGTATACAGATAGAGAAACCATACGGACATGTTTTGTCGACAGTAAGGGTCATCTTTACTACGCCTGCCTAAACGCTTGCTAGCAGTGACACACAAGAAGCCTGTCTACCAACTAGTGCAAGTACCGTCTTGCGCCTTTTTTTCGTAACCATCAATATATTAACTCTATTTTATTTTCATGGTAATTTCATTGTAATGTTTTTTTGCCGGACCTTGTAAGCAGAGCCGGCCAAGAAGAGTGAATGTCTCTTACTGAGTGACTGACTGACTGACCACCCATTGTTCTATTTCATGAAGCTTTGCCCAAAGGGGCTTCGCTCCTATTGGTCTACCCCTCTGCCAATTGGCAGGCACTGAAAATTGAAATATGCTAATTTCGCCTCTCGCTGCCACCTGGCCCAGCAGTATCATATCAGAGGCACACACCCCGCTCAGCCTCCTTTTTTTATTCACGAGAAAGTTTAGCTATGCAAGCTGCAGTGATTTTCGACAAGCCTGGGATGACTCTACCAATTCCAACTGCTGGAGCGTTTTTTTCTAACCCAGCGCCTCGGGCGCGCACTGCCTCCCAGTTGGCGTGCAGATGTCCCGAGTCGTACTGACCCTCCGGTGGTGAAAGTTTTCTTTGCAGTCGTCTCCAATGCCGCCAGGCGCCTCCGCCCTCTGTGTGGGCAGACGAGGGCCTACGACAGCTTGTTCGCCTCGGAGTTGCGTCTGATGGTGCTACATGTAATAAAGCTGTGCTTGTGATTATGTTGTCCCATTAGAGCATGTGTGTGCATTGGGTCTCAGCCCCTCGAGGCTGCACCTCTTGTGCCACTTTTTTCCCTGCCCTGTCTCATGACAGAGGGCAGAGGAACCCTGCAATTGGCGGTGTGCGTGAACGGCTTGATTAACTCGACGCCGTCTTCAATGGACCCACTGATCACGGCTGCTCCCGCCACGCCGTTCATTACGGCTTCACGTGGGTCAGCTTCAGTAGCTGCTGCACTTCGCTCTCTACAAAGGCAACATGCTCTATAAAGGCAACATGCTAGAGCACATTCTCATTCTGTCTCCGTCCACAGTTCGACGGATGAGATTTGTGCAGTGCTTGGTGTACAACCTGGACCTGCCTCGGGGAGCGTTATGGCTTAACCTCTTCGGTAGACGCCAGCCTTTCCCAGTGTGGGAAGAATTAGCTGAATTTTTTCGGGGAAACCCTGTCTAGCTCCGCTCTTTATGAGCTGGCGAGGTGCCTAGTTAGCATTGCGACGCGTTCCTCTGTGTGTCTGCAGCCGAGCTGTCCTCTCCCTCCTCGACTAGTTATGAGAGAAGAGAGTTTATTTCGGGGCGTGTACCGGCTCTGCCTGTGCCCTCCCCTCCTTTTCTGCTGTATCTTCTTGCCCCATGTTGATGAACTTTCGTTCATTTCACTGTCCCAACTCGTCCATTCCTCCTGTTCCCTTTCGGGAATTTTTGAGTTGTGCCTCCATCGTTGGCGTTTCGGTCAGCCGTGGAACGGGCACAATGGGGACTTTACACACTCCCACATTGGTTCAGTGGTAATATCCCCATTGGTGTGATGGGTTGCTTCCCATGTGGGTGATTGGGGTTCAGTTCCTGACTGCAATTTTTTTTTTCCCCGAGCAGGGTCTTGGGAACGTTCTGGGGTGCCGAGTTGAATCTGTTCGCTTTTTGTAAGGACGCTCACCGCCCCTTTTGGTTTTCTCTGCGTGCCTGCGACAGGCCTCCGTTGGGTGGGGACGCGTTTTTCCACGTCGGCCGTGGTCGAGTGTGGTGTTGTGCGTGTTCCCCCCTCTACCGTGCATTCGTCCTCGCATATCTTGAGTACGGGTGGGGGGCTGTCACTCATTCTGATATCCCTGTTTTTCGCCCGGAAGCCCTGTGGTTTCCAGAGGTGGCGCAGATGGCGGTGTTGGTTCCGTACCATCACGGGGCATTGACACGGACGGACAACTCGTTTGGGGCTTTCCCTGTGATAAGCCGGCTGTTGCGGGCTTGGCTCCTGAGAGGGCCAAGCTGGTGCACCGTGTTTTGACCGAGGATGTTGTCGAACCCAGTCAGGTTAAAAGAGCGGTCTCCATGTCCATTGGCTACATGGGCTGATGGAGATTGTTTACGCACTGGTGCGAGGACGTGGGGGTGGACCCCCTTTGCTGTGATATCGACAGTGTCCTGTCGTTCCTGCAATCCCTGGTTGATGAACAGAGGTCGCCTGGTACGCTCAAGGTGTACGTGTGCGCGATTTTGGTGTGTCATAAAGGTTTCAATGGAGTGTCTGTCTTTAGCCATCCTCTGGTGAAACGCTTCCTGGCTGGGTCCCATCATCTCAGTCCGGTGGCCCGGCGGATGTTACCATAGTGGGATTTGGGTTTGGAGGCGTTGTTTGATGCGCCTTTTGGTCCCATAGCTCAGATCTCGTTGAGGATTCTGTCTCTGAAAACGGCGCTGTTGTTTGCGCTGACATCCACTGAGCAGGTCAGTGATCTGTGTGCGCTGTCAACACAGCCGGACTGTCTTGCTATTAATGGCGATGGCGGCTGGGCTGCGTTGCTCCCAAACCCTACCTAAGGTGATCAGAACGACCTTTTGCTCCATGATGGCGTTGTGGGCGTTCTCTTCTCCTCCCCATGCAGGTGTGAGAGAGGAGAGGTTGCATCGATTGTGCCTGGTGCGTGCTTTGGCACAGTATGTGCAATGCACGGCCACGGTGCGGGTTATGCCCCAACTCTTTTTGTGTTTCATGGGGTTCCGACGTGGGCCAGCTGTTGTTGGAGCAGGGTCTGTCACTGGTCGAGTCGGGGATCGACTCCTGTCTGGGGCTGTGCAAATATTTTCCAGCTTGGGCATCTTCCATGTGTGGTGTAATGCTGAGCGATGTCACAGTAAGCTTCTCCGCTTTAACGTGTGAGGGCACTGGGATCCCGCCAGAGGATCATACAAGGTGTGTTCCTTTGGGCGTGTGTGTTCCGTACTGCTTGTGTGTGGCAGTGGCCGTGTGGTTGGAGCACATGCTTGGCGTCCACTGGTAACCTTGTTTGGGACTTGGAGTGGTTTTGGTCTGGCCCCGAGTGCTCCGATTCAGTTACACTGGGGCTACTGGGGATGGGGGAAAATCTATACCATGATATATCATAACATTCCTATTCCTACATATTCCCATAACATTCCTTTTGACAATACAACAATCAGTTCTAAAATCCCCAAATCATTTTTTTTGTCATTATATTCTCAAACTATGCACTCCAGATCGCCAAATCAATCAGTAGATCATATGGAGAAATTAGGTTTCTCGGTGCACCTCAGTTGTAAAAACAGACGGTTCCCATACCATTGCCATTTTGTCATTCAAGGTATGGCATTAATATAATTTTTTTCTGAATTGTTCTAATCCCAGAAAAAGGAATTAACATTCATATCTTAGATATCAGTTGAATTATCAATTATATTTACACAGCATCATATAAACTTCACAAGATTAATCTCTAAATTGAGAAGCCCTCCACTTTGATTCAACAGTCACTGAGGCCCAGGGGTGGGCTGGCTATCGGGAGGTTTGAGACTTTTCCCGGTGGGCTGAGCTGACAATACTTATGTTGGTCACCCAGCAGCTGCTCATTTTGTCTTTTTTCCCAGGATGATCAAAATTTTCTGGGCCACTCGGCCTGACTTCAAATTCTCTCTCCCTGTTTCTATCTCTCTGGCCTACAAATGCCTACACAACGGCTACTCGCATGGACTGACCCAATATTACAATATTGAAGGGGGTGGAGGAGTGACTCCTGCATAAGTTTTTATAAGTTTTATTTTTGCAGAACAGGATTGGTCAATATCTTACGCAAAGTTTTTTTTGTTTTTGCTGCTTTTCTTAACATACATTTTTTGTTAAATTGGAGAGGAAGAGGAAAGGTGGTGCAGAGAAAGTAAGAGAAAAAGCAGATCTTGAAGCAGATGCTGCCAAGTGCATCACCATAATGGACATGTTTCATGGCCTATAAAGAATGCTACTGACAGTGCTTCTCCATCACACAAGCAGACTCAGCCCAAAGGTGATTTTCCTGTCATACCAAAGTCGAGTAGTCTTACAACAATGGCGGGAAAACGGCACACATGATATCGTGCTCAACTTGCTAGCTTCCCATAAATGTTAGTGGTGTTCATTATAATGTCGTTTGAAAATCTAGCAATATTTTGTCCTCCTGGCGGTAAATGTTGAATGTGTGCTAGCTAGCTACCCAAAGTATTGTGTAAATTAGTTACTGGTAATTGGAATTTTCTGTAAATGTAATCAATTATTAATATTCTTTAATATATTTTTTGCTAAAATAAATTAAAACTAGATTATAGTGTAGTCAACTTTATAATATACTCATCCAAAAAAAATGCAGATACTGAGCCTGAGAAAAGCGAGAGGATGGAGCCAGCCATCCTATACTATGATAAAGGGAAAACACCCAAAGAGTTGAGATACAGACAGTTGAAATTAATGCAGAAGGGTCCACCAGTAGTTGATTAGCCTACTTCACAAGCCCATTATCAGAAATGGAGGCGATTATAGTATCAAAAATGTTGTCGCATTAACTTGCAGTGTTCAAGGAGGTCACTCGGCGGATTTTTATAATAAAATTGTATTGGTGAAGTCAAACAATGTAATTGTTAAAGTATTGTTAATTAATTGAATGCAGCATGTTATCAGAAAATACTGGCAGACAATTTGCATTCTTCTGCACGAAAGCTGCACATGAGATGCTCTTGGACTTTCCAGCACGACAATGAACCTAAGCACAAGGCCAAGTTGACCCTCCTGTGGTTACAGCAGAAAAAGGTGAAGGTTCTGGAATGGCCATCACAGTCTCCTGACTTTAATATCGTCGAGCCACTCTGGGGAGATCTCAAACGTGCGGTTCATGCAAGACGACCAAAGACTTTGCATGACCTGGAGGTATTTTGCCAAGATGAATGGGCAGCTATACCACCTGCAAGAATTCGGGGACTCATAGACAACTATTACAAAAGACTGCACCCTGTCATTGATGCTAAAGGGGGCAATACACAGTATTAGGAACTAAGGGTCTGCCGACTTTTGAACAGGGGTCAGTACATTTTTTTTCTTTGTTGCCATGTTTTGTTTTATGATTGTGCCATTCTGTTATGACCTACAGTTGAATGTGAATCCCATAAGAAATAAGACGTGTTTTGCCTGCTCACTCATGTTTTCTTTACAAATGGTACATATATTACCAACTCTCCAAGGGTATGCAAACTTTTGAGCACAACTGAATAGTGCTGTCAAACCATTAAAATAATTAATTGCGTAAATGTCTGTAGTTAATTGCAATTAATCGCAATTTAAAAATGTGTTCAAATTTTGTCCCAAATAAATTTTGTGGAGTCAATCAGAGCCTCTGTTACCCCCTCTGCCTCTTACTCTCAGGTCCCTCACCGGCAACAAGATAGTTTTAACCAGTTTTATCCCATTGACTTGTCCGAGCTTTTAAAAACCGTATCGCAAATGTGTCTTCCAGACCCCTTGATGTAATACTGACAAAGTTTTTTGCTTTCTGTTTTTAACAGCTCCTTATCTACCGGTTGTGTCCCTGATTATTTTAAAACTGCTTGTGTGAAACCCTGGATCCCTCCCTCCCTCAGAATTAATAACCAGTTTCCAAATTGCCTTTCATATCAAAGATTTTAGAAATAATAGTGTCCCACCAACTGCTCTCTATATTAGAAAATAACATATTTGAGAAATTTCAATCTGGTTTCCAGAAGTACCACTGCACTGAGACTGCCCTGCTTCGAGTCACCAATGACCTCTTGATGTCTGCTGATGATGACGTGCTCAGTCCTAGTACTCTTGGACCTTAGCGCCGCATTCAGCACCATTGATCACAACATCCTGTTAGACAGACTGAGGCACTGGGTGGGGATTTCTCGTACAGCCTTAGAATGGTTTTCATCGCACCTGTCGAACAGGAGGTTCTGTGTCTCTGTAAATAATTATGTCTCTTCATTTTGTTCTGTTAAATATGATGTGCCTCAAGGGTCGGTCTTGGTACCTATTTTATTTTTCTTATATATGCTTCCACTTGGACATGTTATTCAGAAACACGGTGTCTCTTCATGTTTACGCTGATGACGCACTCCCTCTCAGATGCGCAGACCCTGGAATGCTGAGTTCACTTACCGACAGCCTTTGTGATGTCAGAAATTGGATGTCAAATAATTTCCTCCAGCGGAACTCAGGCAAAACAGATATCCTGGTCATTGGGTCCAAGCAAATGGCCAAGCAAATACTGCCATCTGCTGGTTCCCTAGTGGATCTTATCAAGCCTGTTGCAAAGAATCTTGGTGTCTGGTTTGACAGTAATTTAAGTTTCGAACAGCACACCACAAAACTTGTGCAATCATGTTTTTACCATCTTAGAAATATATCAAACATACTATCAATATTAACTTTTTTCTGAGACCATTTTACATTATTTTATCTCATCACATCTGGATTTCTGCAACAGCCAGACTGCACAGAACTCTTTATCCAGAACCGAGAAACATGATCACATCACCCCTGTTTTGGCTTCATAACACAGGCTGTCAGTGTGTTTTAGAATAAACTTTAATTAAAATTTTATTGATTACTTTTAAGGCTCTGCATGGCCTCTCTCCATGTTATGTCTCTGACCTTTTAGTCCCATATGCACTGGCACATACCTTGAGATCCTCTGGCAGAGGCCTGTTGTCTGTTCCAGAGTCTCGACTTAAAACTAAAGGAGACAGAGCGTTTGCAGTCAGGGCCCCGAGGCTTTGGAACAGCCTGCCTGAGGACATCAGGTCGGCTGAGTCAGTGAATTCCTTAAAGTCCTTTCTTAAAACATACTTTTATAGGAGAGCCTTTTCTGATTTTAGCTGACATTATTTTTTTCTTTTAACTGTATTTTAAGTGTTCTTACTTTTATCACGTATCTTGTTATTTGCTTTGTGTATTTTGTTGTCTTTGCACTGTGAAGCACTTTGTAACATGATTTTGAGTGTTCTATAAACAAAGATGATTATTATTATTATAATAGTTCTACCATCTTCTACCATTGTGCTCTTGATCAAGGAGCCAAATACAATAACAATTAGAATTCTGTTTAAAACACCCATTCAGCTCATCTCTCTGGAAAGCTGCAGGCATGTTATCCAACACCGAACTACACTTATGCTTTTTGAGGTATTGTATTTTGATTATTGGGCTAAAATGTGGTTAGAATGGGGATCAGGTCAGGTCCTGCAAAGAAGTAGCTTTTATGATATGTGTTTGGCCATAGCCAAATAGGTGTCTTTATTAAATTATTTCCAAATGCCGCAAGGTAGATTACCTAAATAAGCAAAGGCATAAGTTAGACAGGTAGCCAAGAGTTTTATCCACAAACATTAATCAGGATCAGATATGTAATTTAGTTATGCTCACCATAGACGTTGTTAGTTATACAATTATAATGTTTTTGTGGAAATGAGACTGGCGACAAAATTAATGTCTACTTTAGTCTAGCAACAACATAAAATAACTTATCATGCTAAAAGCAAGGTTAACAGGTGGATTCATGCGCACACACCATCTAAGGATCTGTTTCAGAAAAGGGTCAGAGGAGAGGCACGGCTGTTCTGTTGTTGTAGATATTCCAATATCCAACTTGGAACCCATCACCGTGTTCTAACATATGAGTCCTAACATGTTACACCGGATAGTAAAATCTTGTCGAATGCACATCCCTATTGTGTATGTGTTTGTGTGTGTACACCGATCAGCCATAACATTATGACCACCTGTCTAATATTATGTAGGTCCCAATTTTGCCGCCAAAACAGCCCTGATCCGTCGAGGCATGGACTCCACTAGACCTCTGAAGGTGTGCTGTGGTATCTGGCTCCAAGATGTAAGTCCTGTAAGTTGCGAGGTGGGGCCTCCATGGATCGGACTTGTTTGTCCAGCACATCCCACAGATGTTCGATTAGATTGAGATCTGGGGAATTTGCAGGCTAAGTCAAAACCTTGAACTCGTTGTTGTGTTCCTCAAACCATTCCTGAAGCGTTTTTGTGGCAGGGTGCATTATCCTGGTGAAAGAGGCCACTGCCATCAGGGAATACTGTTGCCATGAAAGGGTGCACATGGTCTGCAACAATGCTTAGGTTGGTTGTATCTGTCAAAGTAACATCCACATGAGTGGCAGGACCCAAGGTTTCTGAACAGAACATTGCCCAAAGCATCGCACTGCCTCTGCCGGCTTGCCTCCTTCCCATAGTGCGTCTTGGTGCCATGTGTTCTCCAGGTAAGCGATGAACACACACCCGGGCCATGCACGTGATGTAAAAGGACATGTGATTAATCAGACCTGGCCACCTTCTTCAGTTGCTCCATGGTCCAGTTCTGATGCTCACGTGCCCATTGTAGGCGCTTTCGGCAGTGGACAGGGGTCAGCATGGTCACCCTGACTGGTCTGCGGCTTTGCAGCCCCATATGCAACAAACTGCGATGCCCTGTGTGTTCTGGCACCTTTCTGCATTGTTTTTCATTAGCTCGTCTGTTGGATCAGACCACATGGGTCAGCCTTCGCTCCCCACGTGCATCAATGAGCCTTGGCCGCCCATGACCCTGTCGCCGGGTCTCCACGTTTCCTTCCTTAGTCCACTTTTGATAGGTACTGACCACTGCAGAGAGGGAACACCCCACAAGTTTTGGAGATGCTCTGAGTCAGTCATCTAGCCTTCACAATTTGGCTCTTGTCAAAGTCGTTCAGATCCTTACGCTTGCCCACTTTTCCTGCTTCTAACATATCAACTTTGTGGACAGAATGTTCACTTGCTGCCTAATATATCCCACCCACTGACAGGTGCCATGATAATGGGATTATGCATGTTATTTACTTCACCTGTCAGTGGTCATAATGTTATGGCTGATTGGTGTATATGTGTGTATACATTTAGGTCTGGAAATAATTGGACACGGACACAATTTTTGTTATTTTGTCTTTTTACCAAAATATATTCAAGTTACAGTTAAATAATGAATATGGGCTGAAAGTGCGGTCTATCAGCTTTAGTTTGAGGGTATTCACATCCAAATTGGAGGAAGGGTTTAGGAATTACAGCTCTTTAATATGTAGCCCCCTCTTTTTCATGGTACCAAAAGTAATTGGACTGTTGAAAAAGCTGTTTCATGGACAGGTGTGGGCTATTCCTTCATTATTTCTTCATCTATTAAGCAGGTGAAAGGTCGGGTGTTGATTCCAGGTGTGGTATTCTCATTTGGAAGCTGTTGCTGTGAACCCATAACATGCGGTCAAAGGAGCTCTCAATGCAAGTGACACAGGCCATCCTTAGGTTGCAAAAAAAAAACGTTCAGAGAGATAGCAGGAATATTAGGAGTGGCCAAATCAACAGTTTGGTACATTATGAAGAAAAGAACACTGGTGAGCTCTGCAACAAAAAAAGGCTTGGATGTCCACGGTAAGACAACAGTGGTGGATGATCGTAGGTCCTTTCCATGGTAAAGAATAACCCCTTCACAACATCCAGCCAAGTGAAGAACACTCTCCAGGAGGTAGGCATATCATTATCCAAGTCTACCATAAAGAGAAGACTTCACGAGACCAAATACAGTGTTCACCACAAGGTGCAAATCATTCATAAGCCTCAAGAATAGAACGGTCAGATTAGACTTTGCCAAAAAACATATAAATAAAGCCAGCCCAGTTCTGGAACAGCATTCTTTGGACAGATGAAACTAAGCTCAACTTGCACCAGAATGATGGAAGAAAAAAGATCTGAAGCATACCATATCATCTGTAAAACACAGTGGAGGCAGTGTGATGGCATGGGCATGCATGGCTTCCAATGGCACTGGGTCACAAGTGTTTATTGATGATGTGACAGAAGACAGAAGCAGCCGGATGGATTCTGAAGTGCATGGGGATATATTGTCTGCTCAGATTCAGCCAAATTCACCAAAGTTGATTGGACGGTGTTCATTGTCCACTTAACAGATGTACAATGACCCAAAACATACTGCGAAAGCAACCCAGGAGTTTTTTAAGGCAAAAAAGTGGAATATTCTGCAATGGCCGAGGTAATCACCTGATCTCATCCCGATCGAGCATGCTTTTCACTTGCTGATGACCAACCTGAAGACAGAAAGACCCATGAACAAACAACAACTGAAGCCAGCTGCAGTAAAGGCTTGGCAAAGCATCACAAAGGAGGAAACCCAGTGTTAGGTGATGTCCATGCATTCCAGACTTCAAGCAGTCCAGTCTAGTCAGATAGACTAGTTAATCCCCATTGCATTGTGGGATTGTTGACGTGCTGTACGCTGCTTGCTGTTACCTTTCTGGCTACCTACCAAACATTTTTGAATTTACTGTATATAAACTAATTGGTTAAATTCTACTTTAAGAGTATACCAACGCAATATTTTTATCTATTGACTTTTTACCCAACTTTTCTACTTTTCTAGGACACTATTTGGGCATAATAAACGGAACTACTCGCCCCTGAACACCCGAAGCTATGTGCCATTATTATGCCTTATCATTGTAGTTGTTGTAGTTTCAACACGGAGGAGAACTATCGTCTTCAGGTAAAGATAACAGAGTTAGAGGCTTGGCTTCAGACGCAAATGTCAGGCAAGGATTATGTTAGTGTTGAAACAGAAAAAACAGTGTCTGTGCCACCAGGAAGAAACGATAGTGTTGTTAGCCCCCCGGCACAGCTCCTGCAGCCGGGCAAGAACTTTCTCTTGGTCACTGGGAAGAAATGCCGTCGACCAGTTAAAAGTGTGTCGCTGCTAGAGCCGACTGAGATTTTCATCAGGTTTTCCCCACTGGAGTTGGAGTCAAGGCCTGAGCCGTCTTCGGAGGGGAATGATCGGCATGCATTTTCTACTGAAAACTTTAGTCATCGGCGATTCCATTACCCCCAGTATTAGACTAAATAATCAGCCGGCGATCGTACACTGTTTACCGGGGGGCAGAGCCACCAACATAGCCTCAAATCTGACAAGTATAGAGTACAGAGATATTGTTATTCATGTTGGCACTAACAACGTTAGGATGAAACAGTCAGAGGTTACAAAGCAGAACATAGCATCAGCGTGCAAATTAGCTGGAAAGATGTGTCGGCATCGAGTAATTGTCTCTGGCCACGTCCCAGCTAGGGGTAGTGAAGAGCTCTACAGCAGACTTGCGCAACTCAATCGCTGGCTGAAAACGGAGTTCTGCCGGTTGCAGGAGGTAGAGTTTGTAGATAAGTGGCTCTCTTTTTGGGACTCCCAGAAATAGGGCCAAGCCTGATCTGCTGAAGCGCGACAGACTCCATTCTAGTTGGAGTGGTGCTCTTCTTTTATATAGGAACATTGACAGGAGTCTCACTCCTATAGCCTCACCATGAGATAGGGTGCAGGACAGGCCGCAGGCTGTTAGCCAACCTGCTAGCATAGTGGAGTCTGTTGATAGCATAGCCAGAGTAGTTAGTACAATTTTGCCTATAGCGACTGTGACTCATTCCAGGCTGAGAAAAGTTAAACAAGGTAGCACTAACAATTGCAACCTTATTAAGATAAAGCCTTCCTCCACCTCGGTCACAAATAAGAATGACTGTATTACCTCGCATCTCAAAATGGGACTCCTAAATGTTAGATCCCTTGCTCCAAAGGCAGTTGCAGTAAATTAATTAATCAGTGATCGTAGACTAGATGTTATTGGCTTGTGTGAAACATGGCTAAAGCCTAATGAATTTACTGCCCTAAATGAGGCCTTTCCTCCTGGCTATACTAGTGATCATATCTCCCGTGCATCCCGAAAAGGACGGGGTGTTGCTTATATTTATGACAGTAAACATACATTTACTCTTAAACACATCACTGGTTTTCATTCTTTTGAAGTGTTACTCATGAAAATTAACCAGGCTGATAAATCGTTTTACGTAGTTACTATTTACAGGCCCCCCGGGCCATACACCATGTTCCTCAGTGAGTTTCCAGAATTCTTGTCTAACCTTGTAGTCATGGCAGATAGTATTCTATTTTTTGGCAATTTTAATATTCATAAGGAAAAGTCCAATGACCCTCTTCAAAAAGCCTTTGAAGCCATAATTGACTCAATGGGTTTTATCCAACATGTCTCAGGTCCAACGCACTGCCACAATCATACCTTAGATTTAGTCCTGTGACGAGAAATAGATATTGTAGATCTAATATTTTCGCCCCCGAAATCCTGAAATATCGGATCACTGTCTTATTACATTTACCGTTAAAACAAGAAATCCACTTGCTCCGCAAACAATGAGTTTCAAAAGCTGTACTATAAATTCTCGGACTACAAATAGATTTCTTGATATTCTTCCAAGCTCGCTCATCAATGACAGAGTAAATAAATCCGCAAACGATCTAATCGAGGATCTAAACTCAACACTGCGAATTACTTTAGATACGGTTGCACCATTAAATACAAAAGAAATATGCAACAAGAAACTTGCTCCCTGGTACACAGCACTCAAGCAAGCCTCCAGAACATTGGAGCGAAAGTGGCGCTCCACCAAGTTGGAAGTATTAAGACTAGCCTGGATAGACAGTACACTACAATACCAAAACAGCTCTCACATCTGCTCGATCAGCTTATTTATCCAACCTGATTGAGGTGAACAAAAACAATCCAAAAATTCTCTTTGATACAGTTGCAAAGTTAACAAAAAAGCAACACTCAACAAGTGAAGTTGGTCTTCACTTTAGCTGTAATGAATACATGAACTTTGATGAAAAGATCATTACCATTAGAAAACAAATAACTGCCTCCTCCTTAAATAGTTATAGTCCCCAAAATCTCAGTTGTCCTGAGAATATCCTGAACCTCCCTGGCCAGGTGTCAATGGGGACACTTGAATTTTTTGATCCTGTATCGCTCGACACGTTCACTAAATTTGTAATGAGTTCTAAACCCACAAATTGTCAGTTAGACCCGATTCCAACAAAATTACTTGAGCTATTTCCGGTGCTAGGTCAGCCAATGTTGAACATAATAAATAAAATTCCTCTGGATGTGTACCAAACTCACTAAAAATAGCGGAAATTAAGCCTCTTCTAAAAAAAAATCTAATCTGGATCCAAACATATTAAACAATTATAGGCCAATATTGAACCTCCTGTTCCTCTCACTAATCTTAGAAAATTGTTTTTCCCAACAACTGAATGCCTTCCTGAAGACAAATAACATTTATGAAATGCTCCAGTCTGGTTTCAGACCCCATCATAGCACTGAGACTCCACTCATGAAGGTAACAGATGACCTTCTAATGGCCTCAGACAGAGGTTCCGCATCCATCCTGTTGCTTCTAGATCTTAGTGCTGCCTTTGACATTATTGACCACTCCCTTATCTTAGAGAGACTAGAAACCCATATTGGGCTACGTGGACATGTTCTAGCCTGGTTTAAATCTTATTTATCTGAAAGATATCAGTTCGTATGTGTGGATGGCATATCCTCTGACAAATCAAAAGTATGTTTTGGTGTTCCTCAAGGCTTGGTTTTGTGCCCATTATTGTTCTCACTATATATGCTGCCTCTGGGTGATTTAATACAGAATCACATTGTCAATTTTCACTGTTATGCTGATGACACACAGTTATATATTTCGATGAAGCATGGAGAAGCCCTAAAATTAGCTACTTTGGAAGCATGCGTTTCAGATATTAAGAAGTGGATGACCGAGAACTTCTTGCTTTTAAACTCAAGAAAAACAGAAATGCTTGTTTTAGGACCCCAAGAAACAAAGAGATTTGTTGGCAGATCTCACTGAACCTCGACGGCTGCATGGTCGTATCCCAAAAAACTGTAAACAACCTCAGCGTTACCCTCGACCCTGACCTCTCCTTTGATGGACATATAAAATATATCTCGAGTTGCTTATTTTCATCTTCGAAACATTGCAAAAATCTGAAACGTTCTATCAAAAACTGATGCCGAAAAACTAATCCACGCTTTTGTTACTTCCAGATTAGATTACTGCAATGCTTTTCTTTACGGTTTCCCTGATAAATCAATAAATAAACTTCAATTAGTGCTGTACACGGCTGCTAGAATCCTAACTAGAACTAAAAAATTTGAACACATTACTCCAGTACTAGCCTCTTTACACTGGCTGCCTGTTTGGATTAGGGCTGATTTTAAGGTTTTATTGTTAACCTATAAATCAATACATGGACTTGCTCCTACTTACCTCGCTGAGATGATCCTGCCATACATGCCTACATGTAACCTTAGATCGCAAGATGCAGACCTTTTAACTGTACCTGGAATTTCTAAACAAACAGCCGGAGGCAGGGCCTTCTCTCATAGAGCTCCACTACTGTGGAATGATTTGCCAATCAAGGTTAGAAATGCAGACTCAGTGCAAACTTTCAAGTGTCTGCTAAAGACTCATCTCTGTAACATGGTCTATGATTAAGTGTAGTCTAGCCCAGGGGCGTGAAGGTGACCAGAAAGGCTTGATACTGTCCACCCTTGCTGTCTTGCCAGGTGGGCTCTCATCACCACTGGGATGCCCTCCCTCCAATGCCATTTGGGGACGGAGTCACTGGCTTGTTGTTGTCTCTCTGTTGCGTACTTGTGCAATTGGGCTGTACTCTGCTGGCAATACACGGCCCTCATTCAGGGTGGTTGCGGTTGGTGGGTGTCCATTTGGTTGATGCTTGGCAATGTATGTGGATTGATTTCCTGCCTGTTAGTGTAACTGGAACCCTCTGTCTCAGCCCCAAGGTCTTACGGTGCTATATTATTGTGCTGGGGGAGTAGGGTCAGTTCTCCTTCTCCACTGTAAATCCTGTAGATCTAAGGAATGCATTTTAAAAAATTTCCGTCTTCTGCCCTGTTTTAAACTTAGGAGGACATGAGGTCTTGGCCCACACCTGCGGAGTACCAGGCTTGAAAGACTCGTTGCTGTCCCTGTCCAAAGTTTTCCTGGTTGTGTTGCAGATCAAGACGATACGTGACGATTTCAGCTGCCACTTTGCTGACCCTCCCCGTGTTGTCCCTGTCCTTGTCCATCTGGTCATGCTTCCGACCTAGACTATCTTTAAATAGACTCTGGACTCATTCTTCCTAAATTTTGGCCTTCTTAGGGATTTTTTCCTAGCCACTGAAATTCAACACTACTGTTGTTTGCTCCTTGGGGTTTAAGGCCGGGTGTTTTGTAAAAGCACTTTGTGGCAACTGCTGATGTAAAAAGGGCTTTATAAATAAATTTGATTGATTGATTGAAGCAGTCATTGCCTGCAAAGGATTCTCTACAAATTATTTAAAAGAAACATTTTATTTAGGATTGTGTTCATTTTTCCAATTACATTTGAGCCCCTGAAATAAGGGGACTGTGTATGAAAATGGTTGCAGTTCCTAAACGTTTCATAAGATATTTTTACTCAACCCCTTGAATTAAAGCTGAAAGTCTGCACTTCAACTGCATCTTGGTTGTTTCCTTTCAAATCCATTGTGGTGGCGTACCAAGGCAAAATTATGAAAATTGTGTCTGTGTCCAAATATTTCTGGACCTAACTGTATGTGTGTGTTTGTGTTTATATATGTGTGTGTATTAGGGGTGTCGCGATATACAGGTATTGACGATAACTGTGATATTTAATAAAATAAATATTGATATCATGTTAATAATACACATGATAATATCGTATTCACTAGGCAAAACTGAAAATGTAGTTTTCCAAAAACTGCTCTCGGTTTTTCGATACCTTATTCATGTCACTTGTCATCAATAAGCATTCCAGAGAAGATGTCTGTAATGGAAATCACTAATTGGAAAGGCACAGAAACTGTAGATTCTTTTCACAAGTAAAGCTTTATTCAAGATTTGCAAACCTGGAGCAGTTAACAAGCACTCTCTGCAGAGTCTGGTCAAGAGCTCTCCGTTGAAGGTTGAGCTCAGGCCTATATACATTCAGTACAGCCCACTGTGTCCCCCTCCTATGCGTGGTTAGTCTACATGTCTCACCAGCTTCTCTGTGAACTTCGGCTTAGAAAGATAAGATGTTTACAGCCCTTGAGAAGTTTAGCCAAACTATAGCTATCTGTTGTAGGCACATCCTGTGAGTAAAGCCGAAACACACAGTGTGTTTCATCCAGTAACGAAAATTACTGGATTATACTTAGAATAAGCAATATGATTTCATTGTACTATGGAATAAGATAATTTCTACCACATTCTCTCAACAAAAAGAATTAAACAGTACAACCAATGAAAAAACAAAACAGTAGAAAGTGCATCATACATTCCAGCAAGAGCAACAGATAATTATCCAAAAAAATCTCCTGCCATTAATCATCATTAAACTAATATTGATTAGATGGAAAACAATCAACAACTTTTAATAATGCATAAACATTTCTTCCAATATCCTAAGGAATGGGAGATGACAAATACTTTATCATCTATATTACAGTCACAAAAATAATGTCAGCAAGCAATGATTATACAAATAGTAACAGTAATAGTTTACTTGGTTTCGTTACAGTTTTCATCCATGTCCCTCTCATTGATCCCCTGCACAACTGCATAACATTATGTGCCTGTTGTCTAGGTCAGTGTAAGTGAGGTTAAGTGGGAGAACATTGTGTGGTTCATCAGCATCCACCAGCCATTCTCATGGTGGCGTTTCCCGGGGGCCGTTTCCCAGTCATGCAGTTCGGTGGGGCGGCTATTATTTGCTAGACTCCAGTTGTTCCCCCCAGCCTTTATGGTCCAGATAATGGGGGAAAGAGCAATACTGGCAATGAAGACAATGAACGTGACTTTCAGCATGCCCTCCATGCTACTCCATGTCCATCGTGGTGGTGGTCATCCTGGAATCAGCTGATACATCGTCATCTGGGTCGTATGGCATCTTCCTGCAGTGGCTGGCGTGGACCCAGGTAGCACTCTCAGCAACCTTCATGGCTCAGGCAGGGCTGCTTTCACCCTAGGAAAAATAGACTTAAACATATTGAGCACACAATGGAGTCGATTTCACCAAGGCACATAAGGTCTGCATTTGGTCGTAAATCCCATGCATAATGCCAATCTGGACCTGTCTGAATGTCAGACAGCATCAATGTCTGACAGTCCTCCAGTGGCTATGTAACAAGACCATCCGTTTCACAGGTAACTTTCATGCTGTGATGGTAATTCCATCAATAGGAACTCTTAAAGGAGTAAGTACAGAGACAAAATTCTCTTGGCATAATTAGCAGTTTATTTGCAAATAGAGAGATGCGTCAAAAGCTTACAAAACAACCCTCTGAGGAATCTCTGAGTAAATACATGAACAGTCAGTATTTATTACAGTTAAAAGGGGTGTGGTAAGATACTGCCCAGCTGTCCTATGTCAGTAATACACATTCCCTTTGTTCTGTCAATACCTAGGTTTTAACCAAGGGGCAGGTTGTCCTCCCCCACATTAAACCAAGGACCTGTGGGTAACCTTTTCAACTCTGAAGGGACACACAGCATCTGGACAAATTACAGATATACTGATGGTTTAAACAGATAGACAGATTGATGGAGAACCCAATGATCTACTGATACCATTCAATGATGACCATAAACAAGTACCAGATCCCCCTCTCCTACATTCCTTTTCTTATCTAAACATAGGGACTTTCACGGCCTTTACCTCTGGGATCACCTGATCAACTTACCTCCTGTAATTTATCAGACCTCAGTTTTAATCTGGTGACAGCACCAAGCATATTTGCTTATTTCACACTTGCCCTGGGATCTTTTTATTTCAATTTTACATCTTTGGAGGGATTACACCAAACTCAGTTTATGAGGCACTGGAATGTAGCGTAAGGGGTAACTTGACCCACTGCAAGGTCAGTTAACTTCCACCCTGGCTTATGACACCCGTCCTAAGTCTGGAACAGTCCTATCGATCAATCCTCCGACGGAGGAAATTTTCATGTTGCCACTCGGCGGTTCCTATAGCTCAACAATATTTGTAGTCACGCTTATTTAGAACCGGTTCACTCACTGAGCTTGAGGTACTGAAAGTCGCCCCTATCGTACTTGTGCTGGCTTTAAATAGTCATTAGGCCCCTCTTTGGTCCGTTTAAACTAGTGTCTGGTGCTCTCCAGGGTGTGGGTATTTCCCAGCTGTAACTCACAAACCCTTGTCAGCCTGTTCCCCTCCTATCTGGCTCTAAGCCAACCTCCTAGCACTCAGGGCAATGTCTGC
Source organism: Esox masquinongy (assembly GCA_016801175.1). NCBI lineage: Eukaryota > Metazoa > Chordata > Actinopteri > Esociformes > Esocidae > Esox > Esox masquinongy. The sequence goes on along the minus strand of JACXGI010003387.1, from coordinate 33,920 downwards.
CCAGACGCAATGCCATAGGTTGGATCTTTTAATGGCGAGGACTAAGGGTTCTGTATTCCTTCTCGGGAACGAATCCCTGGTCAACCCACTTCTTTTGACCCTATCCTATACTATCGAAAATATACTTACCTTCAATAAACCCTTTTAAAAAATCTTATCTAACTAATGCTGACCTTCTGTCAGTCCAGGCGTTCTCCACTTAGACTGTATCAGAGGTCAGATCCTCTTATGGCGAGGACACAAGGTTTCGTATTCCTTCTCGGGAACGAATCCCTGGTCAACTCGCTTCTTTTGACCCTATCATACACTACAAATACTTACCTACAAGTAAACCCAGAACAAACACCTCAAAGAATTGATGTATTTTTACCTAACCCTGGAACAAACCAGTACCAAACACACTCACCAACGATCGCGTCTTACCCCTTTCGCTCAGTTGCCTTCAAGGGACCTGGAAGGGGAACTGATATCGTCCCAAGGTCTAAGTTTTGATTTACGGAGTACGCGGTTAATCTCACTGGCTACCATCTCTAGTAAAAACGGGGCTGCGGCTCAGAGGCAGAGGAATTATGATCAAGCATTTGACAATCACACACACAGAGACCAAGAGGGAGACAGAACTCTTACAAGTTCCAACCCTTATTTCAGTTAGTCAATTGTACAGACAGCACCGGGTTCCGGGAGGGTCCAGTAGCCAAGAGTCAGATCAACTCTTCTCGAGTCCTCGATTAAAAAGCCCTCGTTATGGGACCCTCCAGGCCCTTTTATAATGTTTTATAATATTTATGAAGGAGGTACACATTTTACGTAATTGTACAATGATTGGTTTACCATGATATCATCTTTCAGTCCCCTCCCTTCGTGTATAAAGGATGTACATATTATACAAAATTGTTCAATGATTGGTTTATCATTAACACATGACCCCAGACTTTACCACCACTCCCATTGTCCTTATTTGGAGTCTATATAGGCCCTCCCCATTTCTTCACAGAGCTGTTGAAAGTTTTCTGTTTTACTGGGGTCTTCATCTGGCTCATAGTCAAACACCAAGGGGGAGGGGGGTAGTTGTACGTCATCTGTCTCAGGTCCTGGTGTAGATTGCTGATCCGTCATTGGCTGCTGCTCCCGAAACCCTCGGCTCACCTCTTGCACTCTGCCCTTTTTCTCAACAGGACTCAGTACTTTTAACTAGTAACCCATTTATACATGTATAGGACTAAGTATACATCAGTTCAAGAATTTCCATAGCACATGCCCAATTTGCACGAGGTCTCTGCCAAATTGCAGGGACAACATGTAGATAAATTAGTACCGATTTGGAATACCATCTACAGATAAAGGCATAGTTAAGGAGTCAATCATCTCTACACCAGAAGCACCTACAGTGCGGACAGTTTCATTTGGCATGGGAAAATTCAACATGGAGTCATGCATAATAACAGACATTGCAGCAACAGTAAACTTACCTTCGATCAGAAGGGTAACACAAGGGGTATCTTTGGACTCGGTAAATCTTTGTCAGCTGTCTCCGCTACACTTCAGTCATCCTTAGGTTTACTGAGTGTGACATTGTATGGTGGTCCCGTCTGCCATACGCCACCCACAACTTCCTGTCTCGCCGGTTCAGGGCACCCTCCATAAAAGTGACCATATTTACCGCAATTGTAACATGACTGATCCCTTGTCTGGTCCCCGCTCCGCCCCGTCCACCTCTCCCTCGGCCTCGTCCTCCCTTTTGATTTCTTCCACTCTTCCGAAAACCACCAGTTCCTCCCCCCTTTCTGCCGAATTGCTGACCTTGTCCCTGATAATACCTGAGCTAAGCAGCCTGGAGCTTGGTGTTTTCCTTTTCTTGTTTGGATGTAGCCTTGTTATCAGCGGACTGCTGCTGCCGTTCCGCATGTTAACAATGTTCAATCACAGTCTGTAGTGGTACTGTCTCCCACCCAATGCAAGTGAGTTTCACAGTTTTGCTCATCGCAGGCTGGAAGCCACGCACCAGGGCAGCCTTTAGCAGGCTATTATAGTTCTCAGGGCTAGTTAGGCCACTGTATTTCCTGAAACACTTCTCCAACCTGTCTCTGTAGTCTTCCAGGGATTCTTTAGGACCCTGTACACAACTGTGGATCGTAGCCCCATCGGTCACTGTGGGGTAGGCTTTATTCTCTCCATGAGAAGAGTAAGTTGAGTTTGGTATGCCCCCTCTGTCTCTCAGCTTGTACAGGTGCACCAACTTGATCATGTGAATCCCAAACTCAGCCGAGTCCTTGTTGGGATCTGGTATTTCATTAGCAATGTCCTTCAGTTCATCCTGTCTCCTAGTCTTTTGGATGCTGACCTCACGCATCCATTCGTTATGGCCAGCCTGTCCTTGGGCTGGCCGTGGCTGTGGGTTAGGGTAAGCCACCAATGGAGCCAGAAAGAAAGCCTGGTCAGGGTCGGCCGATCATCCGGATCTGGTAGTCATGGGAGCATGTTCAGGAGAAGGAATGAAGGCGGTGTGGGAAGAGGGAGTGGAGGCAGACAGAGGGTTAAACCCTGTAGGGGAGACCGTGAGGTTTTCCAGCTACAGGTAGAGGAGTGGCAGCGGCGGCGCCTGGGTTGGAGATAGAGCGGGGCCCGGGACCGGTGCTGGTACAGGAGCTGCAGGGATTGGAGTACAGTAAGGAGGTGGAATGTCACGCTCGTCATCCTCTCTATTCCTATTCCTTTTCTTCACTTTCTCTTCACCTTCTGTCACACTTTCCTTTACCATTATCTTCTTACTCCCACTCTCAGTCCTTCTCTCGGCCTCTCTCTCAAACTTACCATAGTTATCCCACTTTACTTTATCTTTCTTTCCTTTCTTACTCTTTTCAAACTTTTCTAACTTCCTTCTACATTCTTTTAACTTAGCCTCGCTAAATGTTCACTTTAATGGAAAATCAGATACTTTGTGCCACAATATCACTGGTCCTGAGACATCCGTGCCCCACTTATCCACCATTATCTTTACTGGTCCGATCAGTGGATCTGACAGGCAGGCGTTGTTCTTACTGCTGCCAGTCCCCATGGTGTATCCGCTCCCCCGTCACTTGTACTCAAAACAGATGACAACATACACAAAAAAGAGCTTTAGTTCATGAGGGAGACATCTCTATTTTTGCACTTGTCACCAAACCATACAATTTTGTCAATACTTCTTTCTTTTTATTTATTTTCTTTTTAATTTTTTTTTTAATTTGAGGTTTTTTAAATTTTTTTAGTTTTGTTTTCGTTATCTTTCATGAAGACATCCATGCCATGTCATAGCAATTCTCTTGTCTATACATGCATCTTATAATCATCCTCGATGAGGTATCTGTCCACTGTCGCTCCCTGCCAGGTCCAAGGCGGGTCCCTTCTGCTCCGGCCTGGACGGAGTGTGAGCTCCCTGAACCACACTGTTGTGGTCCCTGTGCACAGTTAACCTTGGAGTCCCCGGGAACGATTAGTGAACGGAGTTAGCCATCCCATCCTCGTCGCCAAATTGTCGTGGAAATCACTAATGGGAAAGGCACAGAGACTGCAGATTCTTTTCACAAGTAAATCTTTATTCAAGATTTGCAAACCTGGAGCAGTTAACAAGCACTATCTGCAGAGTCAGGTCAAGAGCTCTCCATTGAAGGTTGAGCTCAGGCCTATAAACATTCAGTACAGCCCACTGTGCCCCCCTCCTATGCATGGTTAGTCTACATGTCTCACCAGCTTCTCTGCGAACTTCGGCTTAAAAAGATAAGATGTATACAGCCCTTGGGAAGTTTAGCCAAACTATAGCTATCTGTTGCAGGCACATCCTGTACAAGTGAGGAGAGCCGAAACACACAATGGCCTTACTAAATTACTGGATTATACTTAGAATAAGCAATATGATTTCATTGTACTATGGAATAAGAAAATTTCTACCACGTCACATGCAAACGATGCATGTGCTTAAACAAGGAGACTGGACCTATGCACTGGTGTTGAAATCAACTCGTTAGTCCCACTAGAACCCCTGGGAAAGATCCGCAAGGATGAGCCATTTTTGAAGCCTATTCACATGGTAAAAATGTTGTATTTTTCCAAAAACTCCTCTTGGTGTTAGGCCTTGTGGATCTTTTGTTTATCAGTTCATCTGGTTGCCTTTTCACTTATCCATTAAGTGTAATTGTTCTTTTTGTATGCTTTTATTTTTTTATTTGTACAGTTATGGTTACAGACTCTGTCCACCTCCATACACTTGTATTTTGAGTGTAATTCATTTGCCCCCCAAAAAAATAAAACACATTAAACAAAGTTGAAGAATTTGACTGATAGCATTTTCTTTTCTTCAAATATAAATATTCTGCGATAATATCATTACCATGAATTCTTTTGGCCACGATAATTGTGTAATGAAAATCTGATATTGTGACAGCCCTAGTGTTTATGATGGAATTAGTATCGAGTACCATGATACTTTTCTTGGTATCAGTATCAAAGTCCATATTTTGGTATTGTGACAACACTACATTGGACATTCCATGCTCTACCAACAGAGCTACACAAGACTGCCAACATGAACTAGGCTGTTTAACCTCCAGTATAACAATGAACAGACCAAGGCTATGCTCTCAATGCACTCAGTTTTGATCAACAAGGACATATACGCAGTTGTAATGCTTGTATGGAATTGTCCTTGATCTGAAAACACATTTTGTGACACCTATATCTCTCCCACACCCCCAGGCCTACGAGCTCTCCACTCTAACAGGCACCCAGGTCCTCCTCTTGGTGGCTAGCGAGACAGGCCACGTCTACACGTTTGCTACACGCAAGCTCCAGCCTATGATCACCAGTGAGACAGGCAAAGCGCTCATCCAGACATGTCTCAATTCACCCGACTCACCGCCCCGCAATGATCCGTCCACTGACCAGCGCATGAGCGCAACAGGCTTCGAGGAGACAGACCTGACCTACCAGGTGTCGGAGGGTGAGGGCTGCATGGACCCCTCGAAGGTAAGGAGGTTAAACAGCCTGTTAAGGATTACTCAAGAGATAGCTGCTTCAGAGGATTGGTGATACCACCAAACTAAAAATGTATTTGGCACTTCAGTGAGGAGGGGCCACGTAACCTTGTGAAGTAGCTTTTGATCTACCTTGATTCTGGCAGTCTTAAAAATAATTTTAAGGGATTTGAGAGCCTAAGTACTTTTTTGATATTTGGAGTTGTTCCTCTCTCTTGCGTTGCTTAGATATATGAAAAAGTTTGTCATCAAGAAAATACACTGCTCAAAACTATTAAGGGAACACAAACCACACATCGAGTCTCAATGAACGAAATATATTAAAGTTCAAAATCTTTACTGTATATTGTGTAATTTGTTGAGAACAAAATTACATAACAGTCAGTGGAAAACAAGATCACCAACCGATTCAGAGTTGGATTCAAACTCACACCGAAAATTAAAGTAAACAATTGGTTGGTGATTTTGGTTTCCATTGACCAATGTTACGTCATCTAGTTCTCAATGAATTACATAATGAACAGTAAAGATTTTTATCTTTAATTTATTTCATTCATTGAGACCTGATGTGTGATTTAACTGTTCCCTTCATTTTATTGAGCAGTGTATATTAGGTGTTAAAGTTAAGGCATTGCATTTCTTTATACCGCTAATTGTTCTGACACTGTTGATTACATGCCCTCCTCCAATGATTGTGCTTCCACTGCTGAACCCCTAATTACAGAGTATTTCAGAATACTCAACTGAATGGTCTGTTGTGTACTTAACAGTTAACTAATAAAATATTTCCACCCACTTACTATTTCAAAACATGTCCTGGACCAGCACTGCAAACATTAGATGTCTGTAGTCCTTCAACTGCCTCCCACATTGCTTTGCCCTGCCAATCTGCACTGGGAGATGTAGCTGGAGAAGCAGGTTTGTCATCTTCATAGTATCATTAACTTAAGTCAAGTTTAGCCTGGCCTTTGCTTCAACTGCATTCTTTATTTGGACCAGCACCACAGCATATTCCTTCAACAGGTTAAGTGCTTTCTTGATGTTCAGGAGTCCTAGTTCCTCCCAGGTTGTTCAGCGTCCACATATTCACTGTTTGGCTGTTTGTGTCAACAACCAGGTTTACCTAATAAAGTGGCCGGTGAGTGTATGCCAGGTTACAAATAGCCCGAGCTGAGGGCTTCATAAGGGTCAGCAAGCCAACTCCATCCCTAACCATGGCATGACATGCTACAGAGTTGGAAGATAATGCCATAGACAAATTAATCACAATCACATTTGGCATTGTCAGTGGGTCACCCCCCTTCCCAGAGCCCTTTGGCTTTCTCATACCAACATTGTGTCCTTCATACAGTGGATATAAAAAGTCTACACAACCCTCTTAAAATTCCAGGTTCTTGTGATGTAAAAGAATGAGACAAAGATAAATCATGTCAGACGTTTTTCCACCTTTAACATGACCTATAACGTGAACAATTCAATTAAAAAACAAACTGAAATCTTTGAGGGGGAAAAATAAAAAATAAAAAACTGACAATAACCTGGTTGCATAAGTGTGCGCACCCTTAAACTAATACTTTGTTGAAGCACCTTTTGATTTTATTACAGCACTCAGTCTTTTTGGGTAGGAGTCTATTAGCATGGCACATCTTGACGTGGCAATATTTGCCCACTCTTCTTTGCAAAAGCGCTCCAAATCTGTCTGATTGCGAGGACATCTCCTGTGCACAGCCCTCCTCAGATCACCCCACAGATGTTCAATTGGATTCAGGTCTGGGCTCTGGCTGGGCCATTCCAAAACGTTAATATTCTTCAGGTGGAACCATGCTTTTGTGGATTTGGATGTGTGCTTTGGGTCGTTGTCGTGCTGAAAGGTGAACTTCCTCTTCATCTTCAGTTTTCTAACGGATGCTTGAAGGTTTTGTGCCAAAATTGCCTGGTATTTGGAACTGTTCATAATTCCCTCCACCCTGACTAAGGCCCGGTTCCAGCTGAAGAAAAACAGCTCCAAAGCATGATGCTGCCACCACCATGCTTCACTGTGGGTATGGTGTTCTTTGGGTGATGTGCAATTTTGTTTTTGCGCCAAACATACCTTTTGGAATTATGGCCAGAAAGTTCAACCTTGGTTTCATCAGACCATAACACATTTTCCCACATGCTTTTGGGGGACTTTTCTTTGGATTTTTCTTTTTGGATTTTTTTCTTTGTAAGAAAAGGCTTCCGTCTTGCCACCCTACCCCATAGCCCATTCATATGAAGAATGTGGGAGATTGTTGTCACATGTAGCACACAGCCAGTACTTGCCAGAAATTCCTGCAGTTCCTTTAATGTTGCTGTAGGCCTCTTGGAAGCCTCCCTGACCAGTTTTCTTCTCGTCTTTTCATCAATTTTGGAGGGACGTCCAGTTCTTGGTAATGTCTCTGTTGTGCCATATTTTCTCCACTTGATGATGACTGTTTTCACTGTGTTC
>JACXGI010003387.1:0-26341 GCA_016801175.1 Esox masquinongy | reverse complement strand
CTTTTGTACCGTTCTCCTGACTGATCTTTCAACAATGAGATCCCTCTGATGCTTTGGAAGCTCTTTGCGGACCATGGCTTTTGCTCTGAGATGCAACTAAGAAAATGTCAGGAAAATCCTACTAGAACAGCTGAACTTTATTTGTGATTAATTAGAGTCACTTTAAATGATGTCAGGTGTGTAATGACTTCTATTTAACATGAGTATGAATGTGATTGGTTAATTCTGAACACAGCCACATCCCCAGTTATAAGAGGGTGTGCACACTTATGCAACCAGGTTATTGTAAGGTTTTTATTTTTCATTTTTCCCCCTTGAAGATTTCAGTTTGTTTTTCAATTGAATTGTTCACATTATAGGTCACATTAACAGTGGAAAAAGTTCTGACATGATTTATCTTTGTCTCATTCTTTTACATCACAAGAACCTGGCATTTTAACAGGGGTGTGTAGACTTTTCATATCCACTATATATGATTCCATCCTACTACCCTACTAACCTACTTCCTTTACACAATCTTCTCTCACCTACCTCTCCATCAATATCTATTATAGCGCATGGTCATTCATCTTACTGTACTAAGGCCTATACACTTTTACCACAAAGTGTTATTCATTCTTAGATTTGTATATCCGGTTCCTGATTTATGAAAGCCCCAGACCAAGTGCAGATACTGGTTGGGAGCCACATAGGGATGTTGGTTCTGTATCCCTTAGACTTCCCTATTACATAGACGTCTTCATTCACCTAGAACTTCTTTGATGGTTGATTACCAATATTCATATTGATAATGATTAATCTATCCAGCACACATCTCCTTCTGATGGTTGATTACCACTATTCATTGACAAATATATAATCCACCTTGTGGATTATTTGTCTACTGGGAACGAGCCATTCTCAAACAGGTATTTTAGAAAAAGGTCCCTTTTTTCTAAAAAGCCTGTTGGTTATCTTTTTGTCAATTATCAAATTTCCTTTTCCACAGCACCTTCATTCAACTCACATCTCACTTTGGTCTGGCACTATACAGCCATTAGAACTACTGCTGGATGACATTGCACCTTAACAAAGTGTTTTTTAACAATGTCTGCACTGTAGAGAACAACCAATGAATCAGATTGGCCATATATCAGCCAATATGACTTTTTTATAATCCATTGGCTATTGGCCCTGTTCTAATTCACCCTCTAGTGTTGTCTATGAAAACTGCTGTCAAGCCACCATTAATAGCAATCAGGTCTGATTTTAATTGTTTCATTTATTTAACCTTTATTTAACCAGGCAAGTCATTAACAACAAATTCTTATTTACGATGGAGGCCTGGCATGTGGCAACTCGAAGGAAAAGGGAGAAGGGGCTGTAAGGTATAAAAAAGGTTAAATACACAACAGTTACAAAACAGCAATGACATTAGAGAACCACGATGAAGCAACAGGCAGGCACATTGGCATCAGGAGATAAACAGTCACAGGGAGGACAAGAACACAGAGACAATCACATCAAACAGAAATGACAGACTGAAGAGTTTGTGAGTATTAGTGGTTTGAAAAACGGTATATATCAGAAAAATATCCACGATAGAGTTCTTGAAAGCAGATATGAGTGACCAGTTAAATTGATTTTTGCAATATATTCCTGTCATTGGCTCATTGAAATGCTGAGTCCAAAGAATGTTTTACATTTGGGGACAGGTCTGGCAAAAAGGTCTGATTATAAATTTTTTTTTAAGATTCTCTTTTGGTTGATGAGCCAAAACATTCTGACCACCTGCCTAATATGTTGTTGGTCCTCCGAGTGCTACCAAAACAATGCCAACCCGCCAAAGCATGGACTCTACAAGACCCCTGAAGGTGTCTTGTGGTATCTGAGACCAAGAAATAGCTGCAGATCCTTCAAGTCCTGTAAGTTGCGAAAAGGAGCTGTCCTGGATTGGACTTGTTGGTCCAGCACATCCCACGGATGCTCAATCAGATTGATATCTAAGGAATTTTGAGGACAGGGCAACACCTTGAACTCTTCATGTTCCTCAAACCATTCCTGAACAATGTGTGCAATGTGTCCTGCTGAAAGAGGCCACTGCCATCTAGAAATACCATTGCCATAAAGTGATGAACCTGGTCTGCAACGATGTTTAGGTAGGTGGCATGTGTCAAATTGACGTTCACATGAATGCCCGGACCCAGGTTTTCCCAGCAGAACATTGCCCAGAGCATCACACTCCCTCCACCGACTTCCCCAGGTAAACGGCGCACACGTACACTACCATTCAAAAGTTTGGGGTCACTTTGAAATGTCCTTGTTTCCATGAAAACATACATGAAATTAGTTTAATTTGGAAATACAGTAATTGAAATGGTTTTTAATTGAAATTAATGATTTTTAATTGAAAATATAGCGTCCTTCAAACGTTGTTTTCGGCAAAGAATCCTTCATTTGGCGCAATTACAGCCTTGCAGACCTTTGGCATTCTAGTTCTCAATTTGTTGAGGTTATCTATAGAGATTTCACGCCATGCTTCCTGAAGCACCTCCCCCAAATTGAATTGGCCTGATGGACACTTCTTACATACCATACGGTCAAGCTGCTCCCACAACAGTTAGTATAGGGTTGAGATCCGGTGCCTGTGCTGGCCACTCTATTATAGACAGAACACCAGCTGACTGCTTCTTCTCTAAATAGTTTTTCCATAGTTTGGAGCTGTGCTTTGGGTTATTGTTGTGTTGTAGGGGGAAATTGTGTCCAATCAAGTGCCGCCCACAGTGTATGGCATTGTGTTGCAAAATGGAGTGATAGCCTTCTTTCTTCAAGATCCCTTTTACCCTGTACAAATCCCCCAATTTACCACCACCAAAGCACCCCCAGACTATCACATTGCCTCCACCATGCTTGACAGATGGCGTCAAGCACTCCTCCAGCATCTTTTTACTTGGTCTGCGTCTCACAATTGTTCTTCTTTGTGAACCAAACACCTAAAACTTTCATCTGTCTATAACGCTTTTTCCCAATCTTCCTCTGTCCAGTGTCTGTGTTCTTCTGCCCATCTTAATCTCTTCTTTGTATTGGCCAGTCTGAGATGTCTTTTTCTTTGTAACTCTGCCTAGAAGGCCAGCATCCCGGAGTCGCCTCTTCTCTGTTGATGGTGAGACTGGTGTTTTGCGGGTACTATTTAATGAAGCTGCCAGTTTAGGACCTATGAGGTGTCTGTTTCTCAAACTAGACACTCCTTTGTATTTGTCCTCTTGCTCAGTTGTGCACCAGGCCCTCCCACTTGTCTTTCTATTCTGGATAGAGCCAGTTTGCCCTGTTCTGTGAAGGGTGTAGTACACAGTGTGGTATGAGTTTCTTGGCAATTTCTCACATGGAATAGTATGGAGATAGAATACTGCCAAAATGTTTGTATTCACGGCATACAACTCACAAATGTGAGCCATGGTTTGTAGATACACAGCATACAATCCACACATAAACCATGATCCGTAAATACACAGCATACAATCCACACGTCACTATCCACAAACAAACACTACCTGACTCATATTTCTAAAATAGCATTTGTATAAATGCAACCATATTTGTCAGTCAACACTTTTGTCTTAGAATTGTAAAGTGTGTTTTTGTGGATCAAATTGTGAGCGTGGATCGGTAACTGTGGACACTAACTATAGTTTAAACTTACCAATAATTGGAGATGAACAACCACGATTAGTTAGTGAATGTTAGTTGGCAGTAGAACTCGCTACCAGTGTTGGGGAACGTTTAAAGTAACTAATTACAGTTAGTAGTTACAGTTCCCATAAAGTAACTTGTTACGTTACTTAGTTACTTCACGTTAAGTCCTTTGATTCTATATTCACGTGTTTGTCACTTTTGCCCAGAAGGCAGAGATTTAATGGGTTATTGTATAAAACATAGTCAGGTAATCAATAAAGGTGTTGTTTTCAGATAACTGCATTTATGGATGAAGTTCTTTCCCATAATAATTAAATAATTATATACAAATTCTGTGTTACTGTCCTCATTACAAACACACCAAATCTGATATTCTCATAAGTTAGCCTGGTTATATCAAGCAGCTTATCACTAATCCAATTATGAAAGTCATCTCAAAACAATTCACTTATCTGACATTTAAAGAAAAGATGTTCTGCTGTTTCTATTTCCGCATTACAAAGCAAACAGTGGTTATGCTTCCAAGTGAAATCTCACCTTAAGAAGTCATTACATGGGTAAATGTCATTCATCGTCTTGAGATGAACCTCTTTAGCTTTAGGAGGCAAAGGATAAGAAAAGCATCTAGTTCTTATTCTAACAATGTCAGTACTAGTGAAACCCTGAACCATATAGCTTATTTTCAGAGCCGATGGAAAGAACGTTGAAGTAAGAGTAGTTCCCAGCATTTAGTTATTGCATTTTTTGTCCAGAAACTTATACCCACCAAAAATGTATGCAGAAATCTGTGCGACTACTCCTGAATACTTCATCATACCTCTGATTAACTAAATCATTGCTTGTGGAACAGCCTTCACCCGTTTACTATATTGTCTATGGGAGCAGCTAAGATTGCATTTCTTAATGAAATCCTTATTAAATAATATATTTCCGTTAACATCCATTAAGTGTAGAATAGACCAGACCAATCTTACCACACACTATAGAAAAAGGATTTTCTTTTAACCAACATAATACATCTATTTTTCCAAATTGGTGTGGAATGTGGAGTAAAATTGTTTATACAATAATAATATACAATAATTTCCAGTAATGGAGAACTTGCTGATGAAATGCCGATAACTTAATAGGTAATTTAGAGATCTCAAAATCACATCTTAAAAGAAAGGCTATACTACCTGCACTCTAAAATACCTTGCATGGAAAACCAAACCAGAAACCTTCACTTTTTTTAAGAACATTTTGGAACCATTTTAATTTGATGGCGCTGTTCATTGGCTCAAAGTGAATCATATTCAAACCCCCTTCCTCAATAGGTTTTACAATAGCTCCCTTTCATAAATAATGATGTTTATTTTTCCATATATAATCGAAATTGGCTTGGTTGATCGATTTAACTGGTTTGTCAGGCACATCCAAGGAGTATGTTGAATAAACTATTCTCGAGAGACTCTCCATCTTCCTGAGTAGGATACGGCCGACAAATCCCTTTGTAGCCAAATGTTTGGTATTGACTGGCTCTTCTTTAAATTAGTGAAATATTCGACTGTTCCCTAACTTATTTAAGTCTTTAGAAATAATAATTCCCAAATACTTACCTTCATTTTTAACTGGTATATTATGCACAGATATCAGAGGGTGCATGGTGCCTTTGTGAGGTCTCGTTCAAGATGGATAGAGAAAGGGGAAAGAAAGTTGAGACCACTGCACCTTTTTTTTCCTTTCCAAAAAAGTGGAAAAGGAAAGTTTTGAGTGAGGAACAGAAGCGTTCAATTTGCTTTGGTCTCTTAATTTTAACCCTTCTGTTCCTCACTCAAAACCTTCCAATTCGACTTTATTGGAAAGGAAGGAAAAGGTGCAGTGGTCTCTTAATGTTTTCTGGAGCTGTATAGCATTGCAATAACTTTCATAAAAGAATTACCAAAACCAAAATATTCTGGCGTTTTTAACTTAAAGTGATGTTCAACCATATCAAACGCTTTATAAAAATCCTAAAACAAAATAAAACCCTCATCTTCTATCATGTGTCGGTAATCCAATAGATCCAAGACTAGTCTAATGTTATGTATCAACCTGTCCTTGAGGAATCCAGATTGTGTATCGCTTATCATCTTCAATCTATCAGCTATCACATGAGAAAACAATTTGTAATCAACATAAAGTAACGTCACACGTCGTAGGTTGTATATATACCGCTTGTCTTTAGCATGTTTAGGTATAAGAGTTATCAACCCTTGTTTCATAGTTGGCATTAAATAATTTCCTCTATACATACTCTCAACACGTTAAACAATAATACTTTCATATCGTCCCCCCAAATTTTTTTATTTAGAAATTTGACACCATCCGTCCCTGGCATTTTACCCAATGAGGGTAACAGTACTATCGAGTTCTGTTATATTAAGTACAGAGTCACACGTTGCTTTAAATGCTACATCTATCTTGGGGATATGTGGTTTAATGCTTTCAAGAAAAAATTATGAATCCTCAGCCAAACAGCAGGAGGGGTGAAGATTGGAGTAGAATCTATATATGTGACTGAATTCAGGAATGGGGTCTTATCGCAAAATTTGAGTTTTGCTTTTTTTTTTACATTTTATAAAGGTCCAGATTCAGAGCTTTGCAATGGTATATAATACAATACTGTTTGATAAAGTTATGGGAAAGATGCTGCTTTAAAAGTTGATAATCTGCTCTACTTAGTTCTGAGAAAAAAGCCTTTAAAGATTCACACTTGCAAGAGAGCTGGTCTTCGTTTACACCCATTCAGCGTAGTTCACACCCTCTTAGGCCTTAACCCTACCCAGCTATCTAAGTATTCAAATGGGGACACTCTGACCTTGCGCTAAACTGGTGCGGTTAGTCTATAATAAACACATACTATGTGTTTATTATAGACTAACGTAGCTTTGCAGCAGGATTCATAATAAATAGTAGCAGCAATGTAAGTGCAGATAGTTTGAGTGCAGGTGGACAGCCACTGTGCTGTTTAGCAGTCTTACTGTACTGATGGACTGTGTTGTCCACATCACTTTTTTTGTCTACTCATAATAGCTGGTCATAGTCACACACACACCTGGATGAATGACTGGTAAATCAGGTAGCTAATTACCGAAATAAGTGACTTGCACACTTTTGTGAAGACAATGGAAACATAACAAATAACTTGGCATAATCACCCCTCCCCTGAACCACACCTAGCTATCTGCATTGATGGTTCAGCTAGAAAGCCAATTTACAAAAATTTTACAGTATTATTTACTAAAGTATAGCTAATCATCAGGCAAAGCTAGCTACCCAACGGACAAGCTAGACACCAGGAAATGTTAGCTAGCAGGTAAGTTAATGTCATTACCTAGCTAGCTAACGTTAACAGTAACGTCAGTAGCTATAGCTAGATAACTAGCAATGCAAATTACTTTGACAACTTTCTGAAAAGGAATTCTGTACTTGTAGCTAGTTAGCAAACGTTAGACTTACCTGTATACATGTAGGAATGTTTCGTGACAGACGGAACAATCCTCTGATTACATACAAAGTCCTATGTCGTTTACGTTTGGTCTGTTGACTTCCATTGTCTGTGTCATGGATGCCATGGTTGCCCTTTGTTTGTAATAGTAATCCGTGGACTGTTGTTTTATACAAGACGAGCCAGCGTTTTCTTTTCGGCCATATCCGCATTTGCAATGAAATGCCTGTACTTTGTCAATTTCATTCTCATACGCTGCAGAATATTCCACTGATTCCATCACATGGTCAACATCTGTGACAACATTGTACGTCTCTCGTTCTCTGACATGTTTTGAACAGTATCCAAGTCTGGGGTTTCCTCAACGTTGTCCGATTCATCTTCCGAGTCTGAGAGGGTAATGGCAACATTGTCCTCCAGAAAGTATTCTCTCACAACTTGTTCCCACTCAGATTTGTTAACAACGGCAGCTAAATCCATGGAAGTGATTGAGAGCTCTAGCAACATGTTCGCACTTGTCTGTGTTTGAAATTCCAACGCAATGATACTGACGAAGTAGTCGCGTTATAAGCCGGTGACTTGATTGACCAATCAGAACTCAGTATGTCAGCATGTCCAGCCCCTTCGTTATCTCAGCCAATACAGGAAAAGTCATTTATTTTCCACTGGTTAAACAAGGGTTTGAGTTTTACATTTTATTTGTATTTACACTTTGCAAACTAGTTAGTTATTAAGTCACATTCAAGTTTACAACTTCAAGAAGGCAAAAAAAGTCGAAATGTCCCAGAACTTGTTTTTCGTGTTACAAACGGCTTTCCTGAAAAGTAGTGACATGCGACTTAAGCCCAGTTTCCTGTATTCTGTCACATATTTCTTCAGAGATCAACCTTGCATCTGTACACTCCATGTCATCAATCAATAAAATGTTAATCACATTTCTTTCCTGTCTCCTTTTTTCCAAACTGCTAAAAGGAGAGTTTCTTTCCCCTTTCTCTATCAATATTGTACAAGACCTCACAAAGGCAACATGCACTATTTTAATATATATATATCATTGCAGACTGTTGGATTGACTCATTGGATTGCAGACTGTTGAATTTGACTTCTTCGTGTTACTACTATACTGTAACTACCCAGTTCCTGCACCAAATTTATTTCAACCTCTCTCCTGCCTACATTTGGTCTTACCGTATGGTACAGAGAACTCCCTAACGTTAAATTTAAAATATTCCCATTTATTCCTATAGCTTGAGAAATATTTGTGTCATTTGTAATATCTATCATTAACTCTGCATATTTCAATTGGTCTGTGTTGTACTTCCAATAACATTTCTTATGTGTAAGTCTCACTTCCGGTGTCAAGACAAGCCTTACACTGCGTGCACAATTATTAGGCAAATCGTATTCCTCAAGATTTATTTTATTGTTGAACAAACACAATGCTCTCAGTCAATCCAAAATATAATTGAACCTCAAACCTGAATAAAAAAGTTAGTTTTGATCTTTCTCAGGGGAATACATAAGAGTGCAGAATTATTAGGCAAAAAATGGTGTGCAGAATTATTAGGCAACTAATTAAAATAAATATTTCTCCCAGCTCCCGTGTTTATTCTCAATTTTTAAAGTAAGTGTAACAAATAAGTAACACAAAATGACAATTAATTAACAATTTTGTCCTTTCAAAAATATTCAGTGACCAATATAACCCACCCTTCTTTTCAATAACTGCCATGAGCCTTCCATCCATGGAGTCTGTCAGTTTCTTGATCTGTTCACGAACAACTTTCACTGAAGCAGCAACCACAGCCACCCAAATGCTGTTCAAAGAGGGGTATTGTCTTCCCTGACTGTCTAGCTCACGTTTGAGAAGGGCCCACAAATACTCAATAGGATTTAAGTCAGGAGAGGAAGAGGGCCAGGTCATTATTCGTCCATCTTTGTGGCTCTTGCTGGCTAGCCAAGCAGTGGAGTACTTGGATGCATGTGTTGGAGCATTGTCCTGCATGAAGATCATGGCCTTCTTGAATGCAGAGGACTTCTTCCTGTACCACTGTTTGAAGAAAGTATCTTCCAGAAACTGGCAGTAGGTTTGGGAGCTGAGTTTCAGTCCATCTTCAAACCCGAAAATGTCCAACATTCCTTAATGATAGCAGCCCATACCAGTACCCCTCCTCCACCTGACTGGGGCCTGACTGAAGTGGTGCTGTGTGTCCATTAGTGATCCAGCCACAGGCCCATTCATCTGGTCAATCAAGAGTCACTCTCATTTCATCTGTCCATAAAACCTTTGAAAAATCTGTATTCAGGTGTTTCTTTGCCCAATCTATACAGTACATTTCAAATCTTTTTCTCTCATTACAACAATACATTTTGCCTGAAAATGATTCAATCCAATGAGCATTCAAGTTTATTTGATTTGGAGTTGGAAAATGTGCATAGAAATAATGATATGATCAGAATAGTCACATGCCTAATAATTGTGCACACAGTGTATAAGACAATGATCAGTCAAAGGGGCACTAGATATAGATATCTCCGACAAGTAAATAGTGATATCAGGAGATGCTTATCAGTGATCTATTCTGGATTTACAGCTACCATTTGGTTTCATCCATGAAAATTGTCTAATATCCAGATTCCGTTCCCTCCAAACATCAATGAGAGCTAGAAAAAAAGCTAGAGTTAGAAAAATCTAACCATGTAGAATTATATTGGTGATTATCTTATCTACAGTTGTGCTCATAAGTTTGCATACCCTGGCAGAAATTATGAAATTTTGGCAATGATTTTGAAAATATGACTGATCATGCAAAAAAACTGTCTTTTATTTAAGGATAGTGATCATATGAGGCCATTTATATCACAGTTGTTTGGCTCCTTTTTAAATCATAATGATAACAGAAATCACCCAAATGGGCCTGATCAAAAGTTTATATACCCTTGAATGTTGTTACAGACACACAAGGTGACACACACAGGTTAAAATGGCAATTAAAGGTTAATTACTCACACCTGTGGCTTTTTCAATTGCAATTAGTGTCTGTGTATAAATAGTCACTGAGTTTGTTAGCTCTCACGTGGATGCACTGAGCAGGCTCGATACTGAGCCATGGGGAGCAGAAAAGAACTGTCAAAAGACCTGCGAAACAAGGTAATGGAACTTTATAAAGATGGAAAAGGATATAAAAAGATATCCAAAGCCTTGCAAATGCCAGTCAGTATTGTTCGATCACTTATTAAGAAGTAGAAAATTCTACCAAGCCAAAGTCAGGTAGACCAAGAAAGATTACAGCCAAAACTACCAGAAGAATTGTTCGGGATACAAAGAAAAACCCACAGGTAACCTCAGGAGAAATACAGGCAGCTTAGAAAGAAAAAAAAACAGATGATGTGGTTGTTTCAAGAAGCACAATACAACGATACTTGAACAAAAATGAGCTGCATGGTCGAGTTGCCAGAAAGAAGCCTTTACTGTACCCAATGCCAAAAAAAGCCAACATCTTGACACGCCTCACAGCTTCTGGCACACTGTCATTTGGAGTGACGAGACCAAAATTAAGCTTTATGGTCGCAACAATAAGCGTTATGTTTGGAGAGGGGTCACCAAGGCCTATAGTGAACAGAATACCTTCCCCACTGTGAAGCATGGTGGTGGCTCACTGATGTTTTGGGGGTGTGTGAGCTCTAAAGGCCTGGGGAATCTTGTGAAAATTGATGGCAAGATGAATGCAACATGTTATCAGAAAATACTGGCAGACAATCTGCATTTTTCTGCACGAAAGCTGCACATGGGACGCTCTTGGACTTTCCAGCACGACAATGACCCTAAGCAGAAGGCCAAGTTGACCCTCCAGTGGTTCAGGAGTGGCCATCACAGTCTTCTGACCTTAATATCATCGAGTCACTCTGGGGAGATCTGAAACGTGCGGTTCATGCAAGACGACCAAAGACTTTGCATGACCTGGAGGCATTTTGCCAAGACGAATGGGCAGCTATACAACCTGCAATAATTCAGGGCCTCATAGACAACTATTACAAAATACTGCACACTGTCATTGATGCTAAAGGGGGCAATACACAGTATTAGGAACTAAGGGTCTGCAGACTTTTGAACAGGGGTCAGTACATTTTTTTTCTTTGTTGCCATGTTTTGTTTTATGATTGTGCCATTCTGTTATGACCTACAGTTGAATGTGAATCCCATAAGAAATAAAAGACGTGTTTTGCCTGCTCACTCATGTTTTCTTTACAAATGGTACATATATTACCAACTCTCCAAGGGTATGCAAACATTTGAGCACAACTGTGTAAGGCCACCTATCCAGCCATTCGTCAGGTGCCATATTTACATCTCCCCCAGCTAGAATAAGATCTCTATGATAAAGACCCTTATATTCAGAAGTAGCATCTGTCATAAACAAGTTTGTTTTGGTTATTACTATTATATCCATGAATGATTTTCCAAAATAATAAAGATTCCATCAACACAACAGCCAGCCAATGACCATCCTCATCCACTTTGGAAGCAAGTATTTCACCAGGATAACATATCGCTACGGCAACAGATCTATTTTAACCACGGCTGAACTGTATTTTTTCACCCCACTTGCTTGAATAGAAGGTGGTATCAGTGTCATTAGAGTGACTTTTTTGCCTTTTGCCCTTTACAAAATAAAAACATTGCTTCAAACCTCTTGTGTTCAATGAAATGAAAGACAACCCTGTTTTTAACATTACAGATATGTTAAGTTTTAAAGCAGCAGAACGATAACCGGTTCTCTTAGTATTGTAGATAGAATGAACAGAAATGTCCCTCTTTACTACAGACCTTCCTGCAGGATTATGTTCTGCACGTAAAGTTCTCCCATGCAATTAGCCATTACTTCTCACCCCGTAGGAGCGATGCGGCAGCCATTTACGAAACCGAAGGGGCCACAAAAGTATGCCTTTTCCCCTGCCATTCCCCTGACTTTCTCGCTTGTAGAATGCTTGGCCAAAGAGCTTCTCTCGCGTGTAATGAACACCCAGACCAGGAGGTTGAGGCTCCAATTGCGGAACTGTCTGTTTATTGTCACCAAGCACAAAAGGGCACAGGCAAGACTCAAAAACCAGAGAGGCAAGCAGGCACGTTCGGTAACAGGTGGGCAGGACGAAAAGGCGACGGTACAGGTAATCGGCAGGCTGACGGGAAAATCCGCAGAACAGGCAGGCAGGTCAAAAGGCAGGCTTCCAAACACGGAGACAGACGGGAACAGGGCAAGGGGAGAAAAACACAACAGGCAGGGAAATAACGGTTATTCAATCTACAACGATGCAACGGCCTGGCAGGTTCACTACAAACAGTACCTCGCAAACCAAGAGGTGGCGGAGGTCTGTCTTATATGGAGAGATGAGGCACAGGTGTCTAGTATTCCGGTGATTGCGATCTGGAGTGAGAGCTGCGTTCAGGTGCAAGATGTCTTGAGTGTGTGTCGGTAACAGCTAGAGGGCGTGAGAGGGTAGAGATGGGGCAAGGACACAGCGAGGACCTCACATCGCGAACTTGTTCTCTCTCGTCAAGTCCTTGGTGAAACGGATCCCCAAGTTCATGTAGATCTTGGAGTCCTTTGTCAACTTCCATAATATTCCATCTCTGTGTTGCATCTTAGTAAACTGGATGATTACCTGGCGGGACCAACTTTCCTCTTTCCTTCCCAATCAATGTACCATATCCAGGTCATCCATTTTCATTGCCCAGTCCGGGGCTATTTTCCAGATTAACTTCACTGCATCCTCCCTGATGTTTTCATTAATTTCTTCTTTAATTTCTTTGACTCTGAGGTTCCACCATCTTTTGTTCCACCATCCACCATCTTATCTGTCCTGCTCTTTCAGTCTCTTCCTTAGCTCGTCAACGTCTGTAACTAAGGCGCATACTTGCATCTCCAAAGCAGACCCCTGTTGCTTACAATCCTTCACCTCCACAGCTTGTAATTCCATTGCTTTAAAAAGACTGGCAATTAATGTGCAATTCTATTTCATCTGACTTCCCAAATCTTCCATCTTTTTTTCTTGTGTGTTAAATCTTACTGAAAGTGCCACAATAGCAGACAGTATCTCCCTGTTTGATGAACAGGACTCTTTTGGTCTGGTCACCTTCCAAGCATGTGTACCTTCGAACGATGTTACCATTGGGGAATCAATATTCTCCTTAAGTCTCCTTTTATTACTACCACTCACCACGAAATCCATAACTGCTCAGTTGTGGTCGGATTGGTTAGTCATTTCTGTGAGCTTTTTTAATTTTTTGTTCTGGAATTCTGGCACTTTCATTGTTAGTCATGGTAAACTGTCAAGTCTCAGACATTAGTCTCAAGAGCATAGAGGACATACCAGGAGTGGGCCATTACACGAGGACAGCTGGACAGGGCTGTAGAAGGGCATCAACCCAGCAGCAGGACTGGTATCTGCTCCTTTGTGTGAAGAGGAGCACTGCCAGAGCCCTACAAAATGACCTCCAGCGGGCTGCTGGTGTGCATGTTTCTGACAAAACTGTCAGAAACAGACTCCATGAAGGTGGCGTGAGGGTCAGCCTTCCTCTAGTGGGACCTGTGCTCACAGCCCATCACCTTGCAGCTCGATTGGCATTTGCCAGAGAACACCAGAATTGGCAGGTCTGTCATTGGCGCCCCAGATTCACACTGCAGGTTCACACTGAGCATGTGACAGACATGAAAGAGTCTAGAGATGCCGTGGTGAATGTTATGCTGCCTGCAACATCATCCAGCATGACCAGTTTGGCAGTGGATCAGTGATGGTCTGGGGAGGCATATCCTTGGAGAGTTGCACAGACCTCTAAGTGCTAGCCAATGGTACCCTGACTGCTGTTAGGTACCAGGATGCAATCCTCAGACACATTGTCAGACCTTACACTGGTGCAGTGGGCCCTGGGTTCCTGCTGATGCAGGTCAATGCCCGGCCTCATGTGGCCAGAGTGTGTAGGCAGGTCCTGGATCACGAAGGCATTGATACCATTGACTAACCCTCATGTTCCCCAGACCTGAATCCAATTAAGAACCTCTGGCACGCTATGCATCGTTGCATGTGGCACTGCCAAGTTGCGCCACAGACTGACCAGGAGCTCACTGATGCCCTGATTCAGGTCTGGGAGATCCCCCAGGACACCATCCGCCGTCTCATTAGGAGCATGCCCAGTCATTGTCGGGAGTGCATACAGGCACGTGGGGGCCATACACACTACTGAATCACATTGAGTTGCCATGATGAAATTCACACAAGTTGGAACAGCCTGGGATTTCAATTGTTTACCTGGCCCTCAATTAGTTGGTGATTTTGGTTTCCATTGACTGTTGTTACATCAAAATGTTCTCAACTAATTACACAATATATAGTAAAGATTTTGATCTTTAATATACAGCTCCGGAAAAAATTAAGAGACCACTGCACCTTTTCCTTTCCTTTCCAAAAAAGTCGAAAAGGAAGGATTTGAGTGAGGAACAGAAGGGTTAAAATTAAGAGACTGCAAATTGAACGCTTCTGTTCCTCACTCAAAACTTTCCTTTTCAACTGTTTTGGAAAGGAAAGAAAAAGGTGCAGTGGTCTCTTAATTTTTTCCGGAGCTGTATTTCCTTCACCGAGACCCGATGTGTTATTCAAGTGTTCCCTTCATTTTTTGAGCAGTGTAGTAAATAATGTCAAACATTTTGGAATGCTGACCAAACCATGAAGTAGTATATGGAATTAATGAGAGGAAATCTCTGTCCACAGCCTTGTGCTTCCATGTGCATGTATTTTAACTGAAACATTATTAAAGATAAGATTGGTCATATACTGGGCAACAGTTAACTTAGATTGTAAACAAAGTATTTGTAGGTCAGCATTTTAATTTGCTATCTGTCATTACTGATATGTGAGAATGTTCTATCCTGTAAAGTTATAGTTCACTTTACAAACTTTTTGCTTAGCCTATTTAAAACAAATTATTCTGGGGAGAAGGACCGCAACTGGGTCAAACAATTGTTACATCTTCGGTTAAAATGGCGATTAGTTCCATACGATTCAAATTGTATTATTTAATTTCCCAATCATACAATATAAATGTACAATGTATATCAAAATATTCGGACAACTTGAGTCTCTCGTTTACCCTCAGGTACGTTGAAATATGTGTAGAGTGTGATGTCAGAAACCGTATTGAGAACAGCTGGTGTACACGCTAATTGTGCAGTATAACCATGTGTGTATATAAATATACGTAAAGGAACGTTAAATAAGACTAACAAAATCTGCATTAATTGTATTGAAAATGCACCAAACCATAAATCTAACAAGCAATAATTTGTTGAAACCCGCTTTCCTTCAAATTAAACTCAGCCAGTGCCTGAAAAACAGCAATTTGGCAGCATATTTTATGAAGGGCAATGATTGGTTATGCAAAGATGTGCTTCCTCTTTTAGACAGTTTCTTTGTTGATTGCTTCTATTACACGGAAACGTCTGTCGTATTTTTTTTATCATGATAGAAATTGATATTGTTTTATTGCCCGGCCCTACTTTAGTTGTGAGGCTAGGAAAAAGCAAACACGTATGTTTGTCAAGGTGAGAAAGAGAGAAACATTTGACTGTGTTACATGTTGACTCAGATGGATGGATTGCATAATTTATCTGCAATGTTTTGTTGCAGACTTTTCACCTTAGAGGAAATTGTAACCAACAATATTTAATTTAAAAAACAAATGTATCATTACGCAAAAAAAACCTATTTAAATCCAGTCAATGCCTTATTTGCATAACTAGGCACACCGTTATATCTACTCTGCTTAGTTAACATATATCACTTGCTCCACAAGTAAATGCAGTATTTCATTGATTCTCACTATCTTGCAGGACATGATGAAGCCAACATTCACCATGGCCAGTATGCCTGCTGGTGTCAACTCGCAACCCACGTCAGCGTCCTCCTCCTCAACTTCCACCTCATCTTCCTCTTCTGCGGTGATGCACTTGCAGAACAGCATCCCTGCCACATGTTGGCAGGTCTCGATGGGCATTAACACTCACTGTGCCACTAGCAGTGCCAATGGCACGGAGCTTAAGACCTCAGCCACATCTACGGGCATCATGTTACCTGGAGGGTACACACTCATGTCTGGTAAGTGAGTTCTGGGGTGGGCATTTTTAAAAGGGCATTTATTTCATCCCAATAAATAGATAATTTTCTCACCAAACTTTATTTACTTCTATTCAGTCTATCTATGAATTGTTCCTTTGCCTTAGATATTTTTTGTTTTATTTTGAACTCTGGCTTGCTGGCAGTGTGCTTGTGCATGTGGTGTCTCTTGTCTGACTGTTTTGACTGTGTTTGATTGTTTTGTTCGTTACTTTGTGGTTGTTTGTCAGTTTTGTCTATGAGGCTGTGTTTTGTCTGTAAGAATATACAGCTCTGGAAAAAATGAAGAGACCACTGCACCTTATCTTTCCTTTCCAAAAAAGTTGAAAAGGAAGGTTTTGAGTGAGGAACAGAAGGGTTAAAATTAAGAGACCATTGCAAATTGAACGCTTCTGTTCCTCACTCAAAACTTTCCTTTTCAAATTTTTTGGAAAGGAAAGAAAAAGGTGCAGTGGTCACTTCATTTTTTCCGGAGCTGTATTTGGTTTTTGCAACTGCGTTTTGTTTTTTACATTTGTTTAACTGATTGTTTTGTTTGGCTGTGCTTTTGTCTGCCTGACTTTCTCTTTGTCTGTCTGGCTGTGTTTTGTGTGTCTGGTCTAGACTATATGCCTGTTCCACCGCATCAGACCTGTGCACCGCTAATCTTCTCTGCCTGCCCCCTAGGCACAACGCTTCCACCTGGCACACACACCATTCCTCTCAGTCAGCTGCAGGCCCTCCAAAGCCCCTTGGCCCAGACCAGCATTACCACCGCTACTGCAGGGCACACACAGCAGGGCCAGCAGACAACCCTGTTCCGCCTACCTGCAACTGTCTCGCTCACAGGTCAGGGGCTTCTTCACCCTGGCCACCCATTTTGTTTTTTTCCAACACTTCTGAGCATCAACTTCTTATCAGCCCCTTCTCATTTCTTCTTATTTCTTGTTATTTTCAAAATCATAAGTGGATGTCTAGTTGTGAGAAATATGGCAACAATGCTGCCTTAATTACCGAAATGGTAATCTGCACACATCTTAAATCATTTATTTATTCTCCATACAGCCGCAGGCTGCTTCATCATTCAACGTAAATCAATTTGGTTTACCTTTTTGATGATTCTAAAAAGCTTATCCAAGCCCATGCAGCTTCCACAGTTGTTTACACCTATTCAGTCCGCTCTGATCTTCACCAAATGGTTGATGGGGGATTTAAAGTTGTTCTTTTCTCTATGTAAGCGTTTCTCACTCAGTCTGGGGTTGTCTTGTCTCTGGAGCAATACTTGTTTGCTTGTACGAGCCCGGTTTAGTCTTTGTAGCTGCCTCTGAAAAGTGTTCAAAAATGTATCTTCCTATTTTTCAATGGCCATTGCTTGGAATTTGTTTTCTCTACTTCATGCACAGTCTGGTACTCTACGTGATAAGGAACACGCTATGTGAATGGTGTTGATTTAATAAAGTTTGGTAATAAAGTGGAATCGATGTCTGCAATATTACAATTATGGCTTTACTGACTTTACTATGTGAAATGATGCTGGGTTCTTGTTAGGACTAATCAGCTGGCAGTATTTTTCCTAACAGACCAGCACCCAAAAGAATAAATTATAGTTTACTCCAGACAAATAAGTCTGGAGTAAACTATAAAACTGACATTACACACTGTGTTGTTTTGAAAAAATATTGCATGTTCTTGCAATATCAATACTGAATTGTTTTTTAATTCAATTGTGCAGTCCTACTGTGTAGTAATTTGTCTGGCGGCTTGCACAGTTGACTTTTGGCCATAAGGTAAAATGTCGTAGTGCTATTGCATTCTGTTCTCCTTATATGATCTTGCCAACATTAATTCAGTGCTTATGGATTGTGTCTAGCAGTTTTCTAGCAGCCGATAACGGTCTCAAGGGAGTGGAAATGTGGCTTTGTCCACGCATGCAATAAGCTGAAATACATATTGTATGCAAGCTGAAGACCAAGGTTATTTTTTTGCAGCATTAAAAATAACCTTGTGAGTTTTCAGTTCTCTTAGGAATAGTTTAAACTTTTAATACATTTACTGAAAAGCATATATTTAAAAAAACAGTGCCTGTTTAGGTAATATTTCAGTAGTTTCATTTGTAACGTGGTAATGCCTGAGTATGTAAAATGTTTGTGGTAAATGGCATATCTGACAACTGTTTACAGGGGATTTGTGACACTGTTACATTTTGTGCCGTCACTTAACCCGTTCGCCGTAGACAACATTTAACCAATATACACTCTAACCTGTTCATATTAATTGTCCTAGAAAAGGTAACTTGCTAATTAGTTCAAAGACAAATTCAAATAATCACTGTGTGGGGGGGTATCTTTCTAAGGTGGAGGGATGAGCCAGCAGCTGCAGGCCATTCAGGTTCACCCCAACAGCCAGCAGAGTGCAGTGAGCCACAGTGACCTCTGCCACACCACAACCAGCTCCACAGGTAAACATCAATCATAATGCTGCCTTTCTGTGTTTGAGCTTGTCTTACTATTGTGTCAGTAGAATTTTTTTAGTTTTTATTCTGATGTTTTTCTTGGAAGAGTGTTAAATTGATATATGTGGGACTAGTAGGCTTTTCAACCGGTCTTGAATGCGACAAGCAGCGGTCTGGTTAGAAGTTGACTATGTAGAGAAATGGACACAATCCCAGAGGAGGGTCTGGAATGACTGGCGTTTTGAAGCAGTAGCCCCAACTAGAGGGCAAATGGAGAGCATTACCTAAGTGTTCCTGCTTCGTTGGAAGTGACCGGGGGCCTAATTTGTGAATCGTGCATACATTTCTGTCCTTACGAAACAACTGGCGCACATGGCGATCCTACGATTTGCATGCGCACCAAATTGAGATTTATCAAACCGCCACAACAAGCATCTTATACACATTTTATACATTTATCAAACCGCCACAACAAGCATCTTATACACAAGCAAGTTTATTTATATAGCACAATTCATACATAGAAGCAATTCAATTTGCTTTACAGTGAAAATAAAAATACAAAATGAAATGGAATTAAAACAGTCAGATTTTTACAATTCTCTAGCTCAGCTGTCTACAGGGGGAGTGCATGAACTTCACCACCCCAGTATTAATTCTCTAGCTCAGTTGTCTCCAGGGGGACTGCATGAACTTCCACACCCCGGTATTAATTCTCTAGCTCAGTTGTCTCCAGGGGGACTGCATGAACTTCCACACCCTGGTATCTCAATCCTCGCATTTCAATGCCTTGATGAACCCGTCAGTCCCTATGTGAGATAATCATTGCATCAATGTCTTGCTTGGCTCTCTCCAGGGGGACATTTATGCCATGTCTGTACAGGCATTTTATATTCATCCTCAATGAATTACAGTTACCATAACTGTTTACTGTACCACCCCGGTATCTCAATCCTCACACTCCAGCGCTTGGATAAACTCGTCAGTCCTTTTGTGAGAAAATACCCTACATCGATGTCTAAACAGCAGCACAACAACTTGCATTGTCCGTCATCCGCAGGTTGTAACATTTACACAGAGGTTATTCCTCTGATAGCACCAGAACTTGCATTATGATTTGTAAAAGATAGCAAAATATACATTAACAAAATAAATCAAAAAGAGAAATATAAAATACAGCATAATAATAAAGCATAGAATAAGAAAATAGAAATAGTAAAACAAATAAAAACATAGGAAGCTATAAAAGCTGTCAGTCAAGTTTAAGTGATAAAAGCATAGGAAGCTATAAGGCTCAACAGTGTGGTTAAATTTAAGAGCTCAGTCATAGGCACGTGAAAAGAGTAGTGTTTTTAACCTGGATGTAAAAATTGATACGTTTGGTGCACGTCTAAGATCTTCTGGTAGTTTATTCCAGTTGTGTACAGCATAACCGCTAACGCAGCTTCTCCATGTTTAGTTTGGACTCTGGGCTCTACTAGCTGACCTGTGTTCATGGACCTATGAGCCCTGCTCTTATGTTCTTCAAACATATCAGAAATGTATTCGGGTCCTAAACCATTCAGAGATTTATAAACTAAAAGCACCACTTTAAAATATATTCTGTAACTGACTGGAAGCCAATGCAAAGATTTAAGAAACGGAGTGATGTGCTCTTTTCTCTTGGTCCTGGTTAACATTCTAGCAGCTGCATTCTGAATGAGCTGCAGCTGTTTTACTGTCTTTTTGAGGAGTCCAGTTAAGAGGCCATTACAGTAGTCAACCCTACTAGAGATAGCATGGATGAGCTTCTCTTGGTCTTTTTGGGACACCAGGCTTTTGATTCTGGCTATATTTTTTAGATGATAGAATGCTGTTTTGGTGACCGATTTGATATGACTGTTAAATGTGAGGTCTATCAGAACACCAAGATTACGCACTTGATCCCTGGTTTTAAGGGCCAGAGACTCCAGCTCTTTACTAATACTTGTTCTTTTATTTTTGTTGCCAAACACAATAATAAGTTTTATCTTGGTTTAATTGTAGACAATTTTGGTTCATCCAGGTATTTATGTGCTCTATACAGTGACACAGAGAGTCTATTGAGCTGTTGTCATACGGTTCGAGAGCCATATATATTTGAGTATCATCGGCATAGCTGTGGTAGTTAATGTTATTGTTCTGTAGAATTTGACCCAGAGGTAGCATATAGAGATTGAACAGAAGCGGTCCGAGAACTGATCCCTGTGGAACTCCGCATGTCATAGCCACCCTATCAGATTCATGATTACCATTGGTGACAAAGTAACTCCAGCCATCTAGATAAGATCTGAACCAATCAAGGACTTCCCCGGAGAGTCCTACCCAATTTTCCAGCCTGTCTATGTGTTCTATGATCTACAGTGTCAAATGCTGCACTGAGATCTAATAGAACTAGAACTGTTATTTTATCTCAATCAGTATTCAGCCGTATATCATTTAAAACTTTAATCAGGGCCATTTCAGTACTGTGGTGAGGTCGGAAGCCTGACTGAAATTTGTCTAAGAGACCGCTTGAGGTCACAAAATTGCTGAGTTGATTGAAGACAACCTTTTCAATGATCTTGGCTATAAAAGGGAGATTTGATACAGGTCTATAGTTGTTCATTATAGATGCATCCAGTGTTCTCTTTTTTAATAGGGGCTTAATGGCAGCTGTTTTAAGAGACGTTGGGAAAATGCCTGATTGCAGAGAGCTATTAACTATTTGCGGCAGGTCCATTGTTATAGAGTTAAAAATTGTTTTAAAAAAGTCTGATGGCAGTGTGTCGAGACAACATGTAGAAGCTTTAAGATGTCAAACTGTTTCTTCTAGGGATTTTTATCAATTGTATTAAATTGCGATATAATAACCAAGTTATGTCTTGGTGGTCGTAGTGATGGTACAGTGTTCTTGTTAGACTGTGTAGTTCTGATGGTCCGTCTAATACTTTTTCACTAAAAAAACACGCAAATTCATTACATTTCACAGTGGACATGAGTTCTGATGCTATCTGCTTTATTGGGTTTGTAAGCTTGTCGACCGTGACAAATAGAGTGCGGGTATTATTAATATTCTTGTTGATCATTCCCGATAAATGTTGCTGTCTGGCTTACCATCATGGTGATTCTCCATGGTGTTTTCTGTTTGCTCATAGTTTTCTTTACCTTTACCGGTTGCAACACGATCCATGACATTCAATATTTTGGCATTAAAATTATCAAGGAGTACATCAACTGACTCAGCATTTATTGTTGGAGAGATAGCTATGGCTTCCATAAACTGAGCATTGGTACTCTCATTAATGTACCTTTTCTTAACAGAAACAGAGTTTACTGGAACATTCGAGGTGATAAGTGATTCAAAAAAGACACAGAAGTGATCAGACAACATAAAGGGCAATATATTAATATACTGTACTGCTAGCGTAAATACATACAAAAATGACCAGCAGACATCTGCAGTTTGTTTTAAGTTAATGTTTCAAATAATATTTTTCTGCAGAATAGATTTGACTGCCTGAGATATTCCACATTTAAACTTTTTTGCCGGTCTGTCTGTCAGTTTGCATAAACCTGTAAACTCCTTATACTCACTTTAGACACTTGTAGTACTATCCTTCCCATCCTAAACAACCTTGGAATATCTAATACTATTCTGGTCTTGTTAGGTAAGGGAAGATGAGGTGATAAGTTATGTTATTGTTTAGGGGCAGAATTCTACACAATGCCCCTTTAATGGGAAATTCTGTTGTAGGCCTATGTACAGTTGTGCTCATAATTTTGCATACCCTGGCAGAAATTGTGAAATTTTGGCATTGATTTTGAAAATATGACTGATGTCTTTTATTCAAGGATAGGGATCATATGAAGCCATTTATTATCACATAGTTGTTTGCCTTCTTTTTAAAACATAATGATAACAGAAATCACCCGAATGGCCCTGATCAAAACTTTACATACCCTTGAATGCTTGGCCTTGTTACAGACACACAAGGTGACACACACAGGTGAAAATGTCAATTAAAGGTCATTGAACTTTATAAAGATGGGAAAGGATATAAAAATATATCCAAAGCCTTGCTAATGCCAGTCAGTACTGTTCAATCACTTATTAAGAAGTGGAAAATTCAGGGATCTCTTGATACCAAGCCAAGGTCAGGTAGACCAAGAAAGATTTCAGCCAAAACTGCCAGAAGAATTGTTCGGTATACAAAGAAAAACCCACAGGTAACCTCAGGAGAAATACAGGCTGCTCTGGAAAAAGACGGTGTGGTTGTTCAAGGAGCACAATACAACGATACTTGAACAAAAATTAGCTGCATGGTCGAGTTGCCAGAAAGAAGTCTTTACTGTACCAATGCCACAAAAAAGCCTGGTTACAATATGCCCGACAGCATCTTGACACGCCTCACAGCATCTGGCACACTGTCATTTGGAGTGACGAGACCAAAATAGAGCTTTATGGTCACAACCATAAGCGCTATGTTTGGAGAGGGGTCCACAAGGCCTATAGTGAACAGAATACCATCCCCACTGTGAAGCATGGTGGTGGCTCATTGATGTTTTGGGAGTGTGTGAGCTCTAAAGGCACGGGGAATCTTGGGAAAATTGATGGCAAGATGAATATATCATGTTATCAGAAAATACTGGCAGACAATCTGCATTCTTCTGCACAAAAGCTGCACATGGGATGCTCTTGGACTTTCCAGCTCGACAATGACCCTAAGCACAAGGCCAAGTTGACCCTCCAGTGGCTGCAGCAGATAAAGCTGAAGGTTCTGGAGTGGCCATCACAGTCTCCTGACCTTATTATCATCGAGCCACTCTAGGGAGATCTCAAACGTGCGGTTCATGCAAGACGCCCAAAGACTCTGCATGACCTGGAGGCATTTTTCCAAGATGAATGGGCAGCTATACCACCTGCAAGAATTCGGGGCTTCATAGGAGAACTGAGGAGACCAATTGCTGTAATTTCGAAAGTGAAATGTTTTCCCAATCTTGCTTTAGGATTTCAGCTGCTCAACAGTTTGGGGTCTCCTTTGTCATATTTTTCGTTTCATAATGTGCCAAATGTTTTCAATGGGTGACTGGTCTGGATTGCAGGCAGGCCAGTTTAGCACCCGGACTCTTACTACAAAGCCATGCTGTTGTTATACGTGCAGAATGTGGTTTGGCATTGTATTGCTGAAATAAGCAAGGCCTTCCCTGAAAAAGACTAATCGGTGCCTTTTCCATTCCCAGCCCATTACATACATAAATATTGGCTAAAATCAAAATTGTTTAAATACTGTTTAATACATTATATTATCATGCAAAGTGTCCTGCACTTTGTCCAAATTGCAATTTGATGATACATCATGTAAAACCTTAATAAAAACTACCTAGAACACTGAAAAATTTTAATTTTAGCCTGTCCCCACTCCCAAACACTACACTTCACCATGAAATATTATGATTAGAATCCTCCAGAAATTTTTTTTGTATTATTGTGTGACTATTTTCAATTCAAACATAAAAAATCATTCTCATCGGAAATATGTTAGCTAAAATAAAAATTCCCCAGGTTTTCACTCAGTCTTCTTACCCTGACTCATTCACCCTTATAAAAATGTGGGACATTCCACAAGTCACATGAGCAACTGGAAGTAGCATCATTTGAGTCTCCTGAAGGCCATGGGAAAACCAAAAGTTAGTTCTCAAATTTTTTTGTTTTTATTATCATATTGTAAGTATGACAGAGAATGTCAATCACAACATTCAGTGCTGTTACCTAAATTATTTCTTAGATGTTATTATGTTTTTTGGCCTAGAAGAGCGAAATTCTCAGTCCTACTGACTGAGTGATTGACTGACTGACTGAATGACTAACACTTGTTAAATAGCGTAGTGGTTAGAGATGCAGACTACGGAACAATAGGTCCTGCGTTTGACTCCCGTCACAGTCAAAACACATTATGCCTTAGGATTTGTTCAGGATGGATGAAAACTTCACTGGCTGCAACCTTCAGTAGCTACGTTATAGGAAGCCTAAAATAAAACAGTTCTGGTGGATTTTTGAATATGCATTATGATTTGTTCAGGATAGACAAAAACTTTGCTGGCTACACGGTTCTCTCGTCTTTTCACTTGACAAAAAAAGTCAGTTGTCGTCACCTATATTGATAGTTACTGTATGAATGTCATTCACAAATGGCTAATAAGCTGTTGAATAGGCCAGTGGCAAAAGAGGTGACAAAAACTTCGCTGGCTACAACCTTCAGTAGCTATATTATAGGAAACCTAAAATAAAACAGTGCTGGTGGATTTTCGAATTATGCATTAGGAATTGTTCAGGATAGACAAAAACATTGCTGGCTACAACCATCAGTAGCTAGGTTATAGGAAGCCTAAAATAAAGCTATTTACTGTTGTATTGCGACTGTTTCTGGTGGATTTTCGAATTATGCATTAGGATTTGTTCAGGATAGACAAAAACTTTGGCTACACGATTTTCTCGTTTTTTCACTTGACGAAAAAGTCAGTTATCGTTACCTATTGTGATATTTATTGTATCAATGTCATTCACGAATGGCTAATAGACTGTAAAAACGGCCAGTGTCAAAAGCCATACAGTTCATAGATGCTGTTTGTGGTGGAGATAAGCGTAATAAGAAACGTTAGTCAGTTTAACACAATGCTTAATGGTGTCTAGCAAAATATTACTGGCTAATAAGATTTTAAAACGGCCAGTGGCAAAAGTCATGCAGTTCATAGATGCTATTTGTGGTGGTGGTAAACTTAATAAGAAGTTTGTCATTTTAACACAATGCTTAATGGTGTCTAGCGAAATATTAAAACTTTGCGTGATGTTAATGGGTGACAGAATGATCTAATGTCGAGATGCTATACCGACATTAGATAAGCGTGCAGTTCCGTGGTGTAGTGGCTAAAGACATAGCCTCTCATTAGGCCGACCCCGGTTGGAATCCAGTGCGGGCAGCAACATTCATCCCTTTCAATTGTGGGCTGGCTGAACTAGGCTTGCCTGGTTCCTTTTCTGGTTTTAAGATAGTTTTGGTAAACCACTTGAAGGTGCTAAGTGTTCTCATGATATTATCATTGATGCCATGTGGCTACATTTCATGTATTTGTGAATGTTATGCTAAAAACTCAGTCATGTTACTTTGAATCTTGTTACTCATATGAAGTGTAACATTACCTAATAAGAGTAAAAGGAGTGAGAAGTTTGAATGAAATAGCCATTTTAAATGTGTCTGGTACAGTGCCTTGCGAAAGTATTCGGCCCCCTTGAACTTTTCGACCTTTTGCCACATTTCAGGCTTCAAACATAAAGATATAAAACTGTAATTTTTTGTGAAGAATCAACAACAAGTGGGACACAATCATGAAGTGGAACGAAATTTATTTCAAACTTTTTTAACAAATAAAAAACTGAAAAATTGGGCGTGCAAAATTATTCAGCCCCCTTAAGTTAATACTTTGTAGCGCCACCTTTTGCTGCGATTACAGCTGTAAGTCGCTTGGGGTATGTCTCTATCAGTTTTGCACATCGAGAGACTGAAATTTTTGCCCATTCCTCCTTGCAAAACAGCTCGAGCTCA
>JACXGI010003386.1:0-62969 GCA_016801175.1 Esox masquinongy | reverse complement strand
AAAATGAAAAATAAAAACCTTACAATAACCTGGTTGCATAAGTGTGCACACCCTCTTATAACTGGGGATGTGGCTGTGTTCAGAATTAACCAATCACATTCAAACTCATGTTAAATAGAAGTCATTACACACCTGCCATCATTTAAACTGACTCTGATTAATCACAAATAAAGTTCAGCTGTTCTAGTAGGATTTTCCTCACATTTTCTTAGCTGCATCTCAGAGCAAAAGCCATGGTCCGCAGAGAGCTTCCAAAGCATCAGAGGGATCTCATTGTTGAAAGATATCAGTCAGGAGAAGGGTACAAAAGAATTTCCAAAGCATTAGATATACATACCATGGAACACAGTGAAGACAGTCATCATCAAGTGGAGAAAATATGGCACAACAGAGACATTACCAAGAAATGGACGTCCCTCCAAAATTGATGAAAAGACGAGAAGAAAACTGGTCAGGGAGGCTTCCAAGAGGCCTACAGCAACATTAAAAGAACTGCAGGAATTTCTGGCAAGTACTGGCTGTGTGCTACATGTGACAACAATCTCCCGTATTCTTCATATGAATGGGCTATGGGGTAGGGTGGCAAGATGGAAGCCTTTTCTTACAAAGAAAAACATCCAAGCCCGGCTGAAGTTTGCAAAAACAAACATCAAGTCCCCTAAAAGCACGTGGGAAAATGTGTTATGGTCTGATGAAACCAAGGTTGAACTTTTTGGCCATAATTCCAAAAGGTATGTTTGGCGCCAAAACAACACTGCACATCACCCAAAGAACACCATACCCACAGTGAAGCATGGTGGTGGCAGCATCATGCTTTGGGGCTGTTTTTCTTCAGCTGGAACCGGGGCCTTAGTCAGGGTGGAGGGAATTATGAACATTTCCAAATACCAGGCAATTTTGGCACAAAACCTTCAGGTGTCCGTTAGAAAGCTGAAGATGAAGTTCACCTTTCAGCAAGACAATGACCCAAAGCACACATCCAAATCCACAAAAGCATGGCTTCACCAGAAGAAGATTAACGTTTTGGAATGGCCCAGCCAAAGCCCAGACCTGAATCCAATTGAACATCTGTGGGGTGATCTGAAGAGGGCTGTGCACAGGAGATGTCCTCGTAATCTGACAGAATTGGAGCGCTTTTGCAAAGAAGAGTGGGCAAATATTGCCACGTCAAGATGTGCCATGCTAATAGACTCCTACCCAAAAAGACTGAGTGCTGTAATAAAATCAAAAGGTGCTTCAACAAAGTATTAGTTTAAGGGCGTGCACACTTATGCAACCAGGTTATTGTGAGTTTTTTATTTTTCCCCCTCAAAGATTTCAGTTTGTTTTTCAATTGAATTGTTCACGTTATAGGTCACATTAAAGGTGGAAAATTTCTGACATGATTTATCTTTGTCTCATTCTTTTACATCAAAAGAACCTGGCATTTTAACAGGGGTGTGTAGACTTTTTATATCCACTGTATTTAGTCTCATTTGAATGTCACAGCGTACCTAAGTATTGTTGCTGACCATGTGCATTTCTTTATGGCCCCAGTATAACCATTTTCAAATGGATAGTTCCAGCTGTATAATGTATAATCTCACAAAGCACTCATAATCTGAAGTTGGTCCCACAAAAACATTGACTTAATCTTATTCCAGTGGACTACAAAGACCTAAGATCTCAATTCAATACATCACCATTGGGATGAGACCAAAAAGTTTGCAGCATGAATTTGTTGTGACTGGGTGACGCTATCAAGTCAGCATGGACCAAAATCCGTAAGGACTGTTTCCAGCACCTTGTTGAATCCATGGGCTGCTCTTGAGGCAAAAGTGGGTTCTAAACAATACTATACATAGTTGTACCTATAATACTTGCCACTGAGTGAATATTCACCGATCAGCCATAATCCTGTACTTCTTCAGGAGGCTGAAGAAGGCCTGCCTGTCTTCCAAGATCCCTGTGAACTTCTACCACTGCACAATCGAGAGCATTCTGACTAACGGTGCCACAGTGTGGTTTGGTGTTTGTACCATTGCCGACCGGAAGGCCCTACAATGGGTGGTGATAAACGGCCATCACATCACGGGTACCCAGCTCCCAGCCATTGTAGACCTCCAGTGCAAACGGTGTCTGCGCAGGACACGCTGCATCACCAGGGACCCTTCACATCCATGCCACAAACTGTTTGCCCTCCTCCCATCAGGCAGCAAATACAGGTCTCTCCGTTCTCACACCAGCAGACTCAGGAACAGTTTCTTTCCATCTACTGTAACCCCGCTGAACGTTTTGACTTT
Source organism: Esox masquinongy (assembly GCA_016801175.1). Lineage (NCBI taxonomy): Eukaryota > Metazoa > Chordata > Actinopteri > Esociformes > Esocidae > Esox > Esox masquinongy. Next base: position 60,687 of record JACXGI010003386.1, on the reverse strand, counting down.
CCATCACTAACTATGCCCACCTGTTGTATTACTGGTATTTGTCACTGCCTTAGAAGTCTGATAAGGTTTTTAATTTTCCGTGTCATTGCTGCTATTCCTGGATTTCATTTGCACATGCCGACTTGCACCTTATACTTAAACTTGCACCTTAAACTTGCCCTCATTGCACAATGCACATTTATAACTGCCACTGTACTTGCATTTTCAATTGTTACATACAGATGTCTACCTCAGGAAACTCATTGCTGCCATCCCTGCATTTCAGTTGCACATGCTACCCTACTCCTTCAATTTGCCTTGACTGTAAATTCAGAATGCTATTGAGAATTGCCACAACTATTTATCTCACTTGTACATACATTATACCAATTAGCCATAACATTATGACCAGCTGCCTAATATTGTGTAGGTCCCCATTTTGCCAAAACAGCCCTGTCCCGTTGAGGCATGGAATCCACTAAACCTCTGAAGGTGTGGTGTGGTATCTGGCACCAAGTCGTTAGCAGCAGATCCTGTAAATTGCGAGATGGGGCCTCCATGGATCGGACCTATTTGTCCAGCACATCCCACAGATGCTCGATTGGATTGAGATCTGGGGAATTTGGAGGCCAGGTCAAACCCCTGAACCCGTTGTTGTGTTCCTCAAATCATTCCAGAGCTATTTTTGCTTTGTGGCAGGGCACATTATCCTGCTGAAAGAGGCCAATACCATCAGGGAATATCTTTGCCATGAAAGGGGGGAATGGTCTGCAATAATACTCAGGTACTGTAGGTGGTACGTGTCAAAGTAATATACACATGAATGGCAGGACCCAAGGTTTCCCAACAGAACATTGCCCAAAGCATCACACTGCCTCCGCCGGCTTGCCTTCTTCCTATAGTGCATCCTGGTGCCATGTGTTCTCAAGGTAAGCGACCCACATGCACCCAGCCATCCACGTGATGTAAAATAATGCATGGTGACTTATTGACTGACTGACCCTTGTTAAATAGCATAGTGGTTAGAGACGCAGACTGCCATGCAGGGACCAGGAATTCGAGCCTCGCCATAGTCAAAACAAATGATGCATAAGGATTTGTTCAGGATATACAAAAACTTTGCTGGCTACAACCTTCAGTAGCCATGTTATAGTAAGCCTAAAATAAAACTGTTATATTGCGACTATTTCTGGTGAATTTTCGAAGTACACATCCGTGCATGTTTTTTGGGGTAATATACAATGGAAAAACTTGACAAATGTCAGTTTTCGTCACTTATATTGATAGTTATCGTATCAATGTCATTCACGAATGAAAGAAAAACGAACGTTGTTGTGCCATGAAATGAAATACCCCAAAAAAATGATGCAGTAGGATTTGTTAAGGATAGACAACTTTCCTGGCTACAACCTTCAGTAGCTACCTTATAGTAAGCCTAAAATAAAACTGTTTACGGTTATATTGCGACTATTTCTGGTGAATTTTCGAAGTACATGCTTTTTTGGGTAATATAGATCAAAACCCCTTGGGCAGTAAAAGAGGAGGGTTTTCCACAATTCTCTCATCTTTTCACTTGACGAAAAGTCATTACAGGGTGGACACCAACCTAACAGGATGGACATGTACACTGCTGAAAATTAAGGGAACACTTAAATCACACATCGGATCTCGATGAACAAAATATGTTTAAGATCAAAATCTTTACTGTACATTGTGTAATTCGATGAGAACAAAATGACGTAACAACGCTCAGTGGAAACCAAAATCACCAACCAACTCAGGGCTGGATTCAAACTCACACTGAAAATCGAAGTAAACAATTGAAATCATAGGCTGTCCCAACTTGAGTGAATTTCATCATGGCAACTCATAATGTGACTCAGTAGTGTGTATGGCCCCCACATGCCTGTATGCACTCCCAACAACGTCTGGGCATGCTCCTGATGAGACGGCGGATGGTGTCCTGGGGGATCTCCTCCTAGGCCTGGATCAGGGCATCAGTGAGCTCTTGGACAGTCTGTGGCGCTACTTGGCATTGTCAGATGCGCCGATACATAACATCTCAGACGTTGTCAATTGGATTCAGGTCTGGGGAACGTGAGGGCCAGTTAATGGCATCAATGTCTTTGTCATTCAGGAATTGCCTACACACTCTGGCCACAAGGGGCCCGGGCATTGTCCTGCACCAGTGTAAGGTCGGACGATTTCATCCTGGTACCTAACAGCAGTCAGGGTACGTTGGCTAGCATGTGGAGGTCTGTGCGTCCCTCCCAAGGATAGATTCTCTTGTCATCAATGACCCACCACTAAACCGGTCATGCTGGATGATGTTACAGGCAGCATAACGTTCACCATGGCATCTCCAGACTTGTGTCCAGTGTGAACCATCTCTCATCTGTGAAGAGAACGGGGCACCAATGGCGGACCTGCCAATTCTGGTGTTCTCTGGCGAATGCCAGTTGAGATGCACGGTGCTGGGCAGTAAGCATACATCCCACTAGAGGATGTCGGCCCTCATGCCACCGTCATGGAGTATGTTTCAGACAGTTTGGTCAGAAACATGCACACCAGTAGCCCACTGAAGGTCATTTTGTAGGGCTCTGGCAGTGCTCCTCCTGTTCCTCCTTGCACAAAGGAGCATATAATGGTCCTGCTGCTGTTATGGAAATTTCTTGAACCTATGTACATTATAGAATTGTCTGCTTTTCTATTGCCTGGTATGCAACTCTGGTCTTTGTTTGTTTGTGACACATGTCTGAATGATATTAGTGGATCATTGGGTCCACTGACCATCTGTTAATCTGCCTAAACCAATAAGGGTAGCTGTCCTTTGTTCTTCAGCAATGTGCCCGGCTGTCATTTACGATGTTCCCCTATCCCCTAGGGGCAATTTGCCCTTTTGGATAAAACCTATGTATTGCTGACATAAGACAGCTGTGCAGTATCTTACCACACCCCTTTTACTGTATAAGTACTGATGATTGTTCTGTGTTACTTTGGAGATTCCTCACGGTTTATTCTGTAAGCTTTGACCCTTCTCTCCTTGCAAGAAATAAACTGCTAATTGTGCCAAGAGAATATTGTCTCTGTACTTACTTCCATTAAGAGCTCTAATTGATGGAATTCCCATCACACTGCTGGGTTGATGCCCTTCTATGGCCCTGTCCAGCTCTCCTTGTGTAACGACCCGTCTCCTGGTATCTCCTCCAAGCTCTTGAGACTGTACTGGGAGACACAACAAACCTTCTTGCGACGGCACGTATGGATGTGCCATCCTGGAGGAGCTGGACTATCTGTGCAACATGAATGGGCTGCAGGTACTGCCTCATGCTACCAGTAGTGACAAGAAAACTAGCAAAATGCAAAACTAGAGAAGAAACTGTCAGGAAGGATAAGGAGAGAGAAATTGTCTGTGGCCACCACCTGCAAAACCATTCCCTTTTTGGGGTTGTCTTGCTGTTGCCTCTCCAGTCCACCCGTCACTTTCATTTGTACCAAAACAGGTGACACTGATTCACAATCGCTTATGTTTCCTAACTGGACATATTGATATCCCTGAAGATTAATTAACTTGGTGTTATACTGTGATGATTACATGTTCCCTTAATTTTTCTGATTAGTGTATAGTAAAGTATATAGTAAAGTTAACTTAAAACAATATTTGTTGCCCTATGCAGTGTTTTTCCTATATGCATTCAAAAGCGACAATTTTTGATAGTTATATGATAATAATTTTTGCTGCCATTGGATCCAAGTGGCAGGTGCACAACAACTTCGCTGCTGTAAAACATCCTAGGGGAAACACTAATATGTGTATATTATATTTTATATCATTATGTATAGGATATACAGCCCCGGAAAAAATTAAGAGACCACTGCACCTTTTTCTTTCCTTTCTAAAAAAGTCAAAAAGAAAGATTTTGAGTGAGGAACAGAAGGGATAAAATTAAGAGACCACTGCAAATTGAACGCTTCTGTTCCTCACTCAAAACTTTCCTTTTCAACTTTTTTGGAAAGGAAAGAAAAAGGGGCAGTGGTCTCAATTTGTTCCAGAGCTGTAGTTACACTGCCTGGCCCCAAAAAAGCTTCACACTCGTTGGACCACCTTTAGCTTTGATTAGAGCACGCATTCGCCTTGGCATTGTTTTGAAAACCTAATGCAACATCACAACATTATTCAGTCCAGAGTTGCATACATTTTTGGCCAAGATCTTATATTGACGACAGGAGAGTTCAGTCACTCCGTATAGTCTTCTCCGGCACATCCCAAAGACTTTCAATGGGACTAAGGTCAGGACTCTGTGGTGGCCAATTCATGTGTGAAAATGAATGCTTCCTGAACAACTCTCGCACAATTTGAGTCTGATGAATCCTGGCATTGTCATCCTGGAATATGCCCGTGCCATCAGGGCAGAAAAAATACATTGATGGGACACCCTGCTCATTGAGTACATTCAGGTACTCAGCTGGCTTAATTTTATTGCCACATAACGCTGCTGAGCCTAGACCTAACCGATTGAAGCAATACCAGATCATAACACTGCCTCCAGAGGCGTGTACAGTGGGCACCATGCATGATGGGTGCATTGCTTTATGCACTTCCCTTCTTGCCCTGATGCACCCATCGCTCTGGGATAGGGTACATCTGGACACATCACCACATGACCTTTTTCCATTGCTCCAATCTTTGTGCCCTCTAGCTATTTTTTTTCCAATTATTCTCAATAACAAGTGTTTTTCTTGTGGCAACACAGCTGTTTAGTCACAATCCTGTCGTCGCATTGTGCATGTGGAAATGCTCTTACTTTCACTATTAAACATGGTCGTGAGTTCTAATGTAGATTATTTTTAATGATTTGACTTCACCAAGCAACTTCAACAAGCGTTAAGTAATCTTTGATCACTGTCATTCAAGATTATTTTCCGACCACATTTATTCCACGAGGTTGATGGTTCACCACTATCCTTCCAGGTTTTAATAATGCGTTGGACAGTTCGTAACACAATTCCTATGTGTTACGAAAAGACAAGCGCTATGTCTGGTGAAAAAAGGGTCCACTCGTACTATTCCTACAGTGAAGCATGATGGTGTGAACATCATGCTATAGAGATGCTTCACAGCAGCAGGGTCTGGGACACTAGTCAAGACTGACGGAAGGATGAACACAACAAAAGAGGTCCTTGAAGAAACCCTGATCCACTGCTTTTGCCTGTCCTCTAACCTACAGTAGACAGCTATTGGTCTGGAATCTTTGGGATCGTTTGCCCGATTCTAACGTTTAATCAAAAAGTAATTAATTGCCTCAATACCTGACTACCTGCTGTAAAGTGCCAATGCATCTTATTCAGAAATAACTAACAACTAATCGTACTGTACATCAAGCAAAATCAATCAAACAAGCAGATCAGTAAGTCAGTGGCGTCGTTAGGCCTGGGCGTCCGGGGCTATAGCCCCGCATCTCAAATTGACCAAAAAAAAAAATAATATAAAAATAGCCCCTGATCTATTCATCTATAATTCCGATCGCACATTATGACAATGTAGACGTGTAGGCCGCTAGCGTGTACATCGAGATTTTCCTTATGTACATTCAAAACCCTGTACTTTCTGTCCCGTGCAGGGCGGGGGGGTGGGCTAAGCCCCAAATGTACTGTGATCCTAGCGACGCCTCTGCAGTAAGTGTAGCTGATTATGAAGTCTGAAAACAATTACTGACATCTTTGTCAAAACAAAAACAACAAATGACAACAATGTTAACAAATGACTAATAGCATTGGGTTTGACATTGCTAAATGTTACTGAAAAATGTATTTGAATTAGTACTTGTCATCACCTAGACCACACCCATAATTTGTGAAAGTTCGCTGACTGGCCTGGTTAAACGCTAGCCTCAGGACAACTCGAAATTATTGAAGGAACCAGGAATTTTGTCCCTTCAACAATTAATTGGTTCTTTATCAGAGAATTCCAAAGAAGAATGTGGGATACGATTGCTATAGAAACCAGCTCCCTCTATGCCCTTGAATGATGGTTTTCAGCACTAATGTAACAGTGGCATATGTTGCCCCAGGCAAGTGGGGTTTACTAATTTCCTAACTTTCCATTGGTCAAAGAGACCACTAATTCAAGGCACTTTGAAGATATTGCACTGAGATAGCTAGTTAGATTGCTAAAATGATAACACAGGCTATTCAGTTTGGAGCCATGGTCCAGTGGTAACACTCCCACCTCCATACACATGTGGATTTCACCGGAGACCCAGGATCACCTGTATCCACCCTTCACCTCTGTATCTCCACCTATCTCCCTGATTCTAAGTGTCAATAAAAGCCTTTCAAAAAATGATAGTAGTTGAGAGTCCACTCTCCTTAGGAAAAAAATAATTGATAATCTTTTTTTTATTTTATTGATGATATTTGTAATTGTTCCCCTTCACTTGGGCAGCAAAATGTTCCCATGCCAAAATGTGAATATGTACTGTGGTTCTAAAATTATTTTAGGTTAAATACACCTGTCTTAGCACAATTCCTACCAAAAACTACATTATGAACTACATTACAAACATTTCCAAACATGAGAATAGGTGGAAAGAGCTGCAAATTGATCTTAACTAAAAGTTCTAATCCACCTTAACGGAGCTTCAGAAATTTTGCAAATAAGAATTGGCAAAAATTGTTGTGTTCAGATGTGCAAATCTGTTAGAGGCATATCCGAATAGACTCATGGATGTAATTTCTGCTAGGGATGCCTCTACTAGGGATGCCTCTAATTATTTTCTGTTTCATATATGTAATTTAGAAACATTTGTAGGATTTATTTTTCACTTTGACATTATATACTTTTTTTGTGTTCAGGGGCAAAAAATAAACACAAAAAAAATCAATTTTGATTTCATGTTGCAACAAAATGAAATGTGGTGAAGTCCAAGGGGGTGAATACTTTTCAGAGCCGCTCTATTTGAAACTCGTGTCAGTATTTAGTGATGAGACAAAATATGTTTTCCAGTCCAGGACAGGAAGTACACAAAAAAGTGGCATAATAGCCCTCTGGTGGGCATCTTTAAGTCTGCTTTGTATTATATTTACCATTGAAATTGTCATATTCTAAATATAACTAAACCATTTATTGTATCTTTTTGTTACAGACAAGGATCAATACTGATCATTTTGGGCTGTCTTTTTCTCATTGAATAGCTAGTGGAGTAAAGTTTTGCAGTGTCGTGCTTACCTGTAGCAGTTGTTGTGGAACTTGTTGTAGGAGGACAGTGTGATGAGACCTCCCCAGGCTGCCGACAGAGAGAAGAATATCTGGGTGGCAGCATCCTTCCACACCTTGAGTAACACACACACACACCAACACACTTATTGTTGTTGACAGAGGGGTGGCAGAGAAATGTGTTCATGTGCATATATTTTATATTTGTGTGTTTGTGTGTTGGTATACCTTAGCATCATTAAGTTTCTCCCACTTGGGTGTGATGAAGTAGAGGATGCCGTCGCCAGCCCCTGGGAGGGTTACTCCTCGGAACAATAGAATGATCAGAACTACATAGGGGAACGTAGCTGTGAAATACACCACCTATAGGAGGAAGGGGGTGTTAGGTTGTACGTAAGTGCACTGATTTAACACTTGCAGTACAAGAAAAAAACCACTAGAGGGCAACGTCACATAATTCAGAGAATTACACACACCAATTTCCATAGATATTCAAATTAATATAACTGGGAGAAACCACATTCTAAACTGCATCATGTTATCAAATGGGTGAGACTTCCAAATTCATTGGCTGATTCCTTCTGAATACAAAGTCCAACTGGGTTTTGAGAAGGGATCAGTAAAAGTATTATACTGAAACTGACTACTTTAACCTGAAAATGGTCACAATGGTTTTGTCCATGCTCTAACATTGAAAATGTCATATTCTATATACATAAATACAGATGCTATAAATACACAATGAGATCTCTTTTTCATATCAACAGGGATTTCTCCTGTACCATCAGAAATTCCCTCATGTCCATCCCCATTTGTCTGAAGGAGGTACCACATGGAATGAGAGAGATTTTTCTTACTTTTCCTGATGACTTGATTCCTTTGGCCAGGGAGAGGTATACTATGAGCCAGGCCAGAAACAGGCAGCCTGCTAGGGGCCAGCGGATGTCTCCAGGGTATTCTATCCCTTTGGATATGTGCAAGACATTGTACCTATGGAGGGATAGTAGAGGGAGGGTGAATGAAAGAAAGCACTTAACCCAAACTGCTCATGTAAGTCATTCTGGATAAGAGAATCTGGAACATAACACATTAATATAGAAACAGAAAGAAGGTAGAGGAGAAAGAGAGGGAGAAATGGAGAGGGAAGGATGGATGGATAATTTCCCAATCATAGAACCCAATAATTTCCCAATCACAGAGTTAACAGACATTTTAGAAATGTATCTTACATGTGTGTTTCATAGAGTTCAATACCTGGTCAAATTGTGATAGAAAAGACCAATATTTAAAGCAGTGGTACAGTAACTGAAAAAGTTTGAGTAGTGGTTTACAGTATAATATGAGAAGGCACAAGCATCAATCGGTAGGCCTACTTTAAACACATAACCGATTTAAACAGCTCAGCATCTATGAGGCTAAGGGTTGATTTGAATTCAGGAAGTCTTTACTTGTATCCAAACTTGCTAATGTACTGACCTCTCACTGTATGTGCTGATAAAAGCCTACTGTATTCCACTGTACTTACATTTTAATAAAGTGAATATTCTGCTATTGTACCTATCACACTGTCACACAGTAAATATTCCACACCCCCACCTCTCCATACATACATGTGTACATACCTGCTGTACTTCCTCTGAATGTGTTTTTCTATTATATAAGACATTTATTTAGTTTTACGTGTATTTTCTTTCATAGCTCAGGTAGTGGTGCACAAGTGTATAGTCAAAGAAATGGATTGTACATAATTATTTCTTACTATATCTATATACAATACATTTTAGCTGTTGTGTGGTTTACAAGGAGAGCTTGCAAGCATGCATTGAAATATTCTGTGTACACTGTATCCTGTTTATATAAAATAACAATGTATTTTACTTACTTGAAGTACTCCTCGCTGGGGCTGACGTATGTTTTGTTATCCGGATAAGACATGTTAACCAGTTTTGACAGGTTTCCAAGGGCTTGAGCTGATAGACAGAATGAGCTGTTCTTTACAGAGGTGGTGTTTCTGTCATGGAGGATACACCTGTCTGTCACAACCAGAAACCAACACATCAACCAGGACAGACAGACACACTGGTAAACATACACTGTATCAAATCAGAAAATAACATTTGTAAACAGGGACAGACAGAGGTTTCTTTATAAAAATCGAATCACAAATCAACACGTTTCCTCTTCCAAACAGGCAGATACCCATAGCTTTTCAAATCAGATTTGATCAGACAGACTTGTTTACAAAATGTATTACATCTCAGAGTGGGTTAAGTATAGTTTTCTCATGGGCTGGGTTTAATAAATCAATTTAATGCAGATTTACATCTTTAAAATTCTTTAAAATTATATTTTCTCAGTCAAATCTTTATTGTACTTCACATAACAAAACATGTATTGTGTCAATCAATTTTTGTTTCAACAAAACAGTAACAAGATATTAATATTATACTTTGAATTATGACACTTTCAGCGCATATTGCAAAAATGTTGCTTTACATAATCTTTATATATTTGTTGTACTATCAAATAAATCTAAAAAGTTGACAACTTGACATAGCATTAATTCTATTCAAGGGAAGTACACTTAAGGTGTAATTCTTACTATGATCAAAAGAGGGCAGTCTTGCGCACACTGCCGCACTGCAGCAACTACAGTACAGTAAATTTGTCAGGCAAGCAATTTTTATGCTGAATTCCCTTAAATGCAATGCTTAAGGATATTTTCCGAATCAAATTTCGATATATGTTCGATTCAACTGTGTAAAAATTAATCTGCTTACACTACAGAAGAATTTGATTTGTCAGTAGATGTTTTTTTCTATTTATTGTTAAAAAAAACTATGTAACCTAAACCAAATATTCATAATTAAAACCAGTGCAAAAACAAAGGTTTGCCGCCATCTTAGCATTAAAAAATATATTTTTATAACTTCGCTTTTGCTGATATGTTTCTAGAATAATAACATAGGGCTAATCTGAAAGAAATCACACATTCATCGCCCACAGTTCCAAGCTGAAAAAATACTTGACACACACAGAAACAATATCAAAATCAATATCATACACCTAGTAAGCAAAAGTCACTTCAAAAAAACAATGCTTAAAATAAGGTAACTTTGCACTAGCACACCAGCTCAGAGATGCGTAGCGCATTGCGCAATGGTGAGGGGGTATTTGGAGTGCATGCTTGAGTGACTGAGCGTGTGTGTGTGTGTGTGTGTGTGAGTGTGTCTATGTTCTGGCGCATAGTGGTCCTCACCTAAGAGGAGCATGTCTTTGTCCTTACAGTCCAACGTGTTCCACTCGTTCTTACAGTTAGCCCATGGCAGTGAGCCCTTCAACGAAGCGAACAGGTAGTACAGTGTCCAGCACATTATAATGTTATAGTATATGGCTATCAAGACAGATATTATCAACATGGCAATCCCGCAACCTAAAATAAATGAACGAGACGAAATATATAAATTACTCTTAAGCAGGCAGAGGAGCTTGATCAAAAGTCATTATATTATAACAAGTAGTTAGCATTTTTCTCAAGATTGTTTATGTTACATCGCTTGAATAGCCTACGTTAAGTTTAGGTCTATTTGCTGTTTGGAGCGCAGCCTGCGTACGCGCAGTTTACCTTGCAGGGCCGGGATGGCTTTCCACACGGACACAGGGCCTTGGCTGGCAAACTGGCCCAGGGAAACCTCCAATAAAAAGATAGGGATCCCGGCAAGGCACAACATTATCAGGTAGGGGATCAAAAAGGCACCTGCACAGGGAAACGGAGCAGCATTTCAAAGTAGCGCACAGGTAGGCTTACACGTGCAAGGGATTATTCAAACCTTGCTGAAATTATTTAAAAGAAGGTTTTAACATTGTTAATTCGATTGCATATCTCATTCACTTAATCGTCCATTGAAAACTCGATTGGTTTTATAGGCAACTTATTTTCTGCCCCTACATGTAGCCTAAATCGTTGTATAATGATATTAAAATCACATTATGTCTGGAAGTCTAGACCAATCTTAATTTAAATAAAAAATTTCCAAATAATAACAGGCATTGTACAAATATTTGATTTAGCCTGCAAATATTAAATAATCTAACCAAAATCCCCACTAAATACTTAACTCTCCTAAAACACAAAAATATGATATGAATATAATATCAACATAAAAAATAGCCTCCACTTTTAAAAAATAGAAACTAACAAATAAAACGTAAATAAAAAGCTTTTCCTAATTTCGGTTCCAGTGTTATAGCCTAGCAATGTGTGAACTAATGTAGTTCCTTTCAGTTTGACAATGATAAAATACATTAAACACAGGAAAACAATGAAGTCGATTTATTCTGAATGTGTCCTTCAAATTTAATATAAGTACACATTTCTTTAATATCGAATTATGCGTCAATACAAATCAAAAATATATAATTGTGGAGCATGTGCAGTATACACTAGCGTGGACCGAACACTTCAAAATAAAACTGATGCACTGTTAAAGTTCGGAGTTATTTATTTTCCACTTTTAGCTAGATGTGTTTGGATTTACAACTTTATACTGGCATTTGCATTGCCAGTATATTCTCAACTCGACACCTTCTTACCTCCACCATTTTGGAAGGCAAGGTAAGGAAACCTCCACACGTTTCCCAGTCCCACCGCATAGCCAACCATGGACAAGATGAAATCCAATTTATTAGTCCAGTTTCCCCTGGCCTTATTCTCATCTCCACTATCGTCCTCATCGTCCTCCTGAGGGAAAACAGCGGATTTAAGGACTAGGTTGTATGTGCATTAGGCAAAGTAATTTTGGACTGTAATTGCCGCTCATTAAAACGTACCAGACCCCAGACGTAAGTAGGCCTACTGAAAGATTTGTTTTGTTATTCAATCGGTCAGAAGTTAGCTACATAGCCTAGAAAGAGAACACTATTTGTAGCACTTTCACAGTAGTCTACAGTCTCCGCAATAAAACTCGAATAACAGTTTTCTAATTGATACGAACATTTTTTGAAACATGGCAGGGCAAATTCATTTTTCATATTCATTAACGCAAATCATTTAAATTTGTGATTCCGCGCCAAAAACGAGGAAGGAATGGAGATGGTGAACACGCTTATCAATAGAACACAGTCAGACATGCGCGCGGGCTGTAGTGCAGAAGGAGGAGAGGGGAGATGAATGCCCTCGCGGGGATTGGAACAATGGACAGAATCCGCAGCCTTATGTAACCCATTACGAGAGATGTCACAGGCTGTGCCGTAACCAATCCCGAGAGAGCATGATGTGGGGTTTGTTCCTAGCCACACAGTGCAGCGCAGGGCAGGGGATATCTTTAATTACAGTAATCCTATACTACATGTCTCATAATGTGACAATTCTGTCCATTCAGCACTTTGAATGTTTTAGACAAACGTTTCTTGACAAAATTTATTGAAATAGGTAGCAAATATACTAGATAAAATCAAATGTTCAGAACATCCAAACAACTTTGCCGTTCTATAACGCAAAATAACTGGGAATTAATCTACTTGTGAATTCTAACTGAATTTCTGAGTAAATTATAGAATACGGTCATCACATAATAATTACATGTCGCATACAAAATAACACTTGAATATTGTTCACATTCTGTCAACTCTCCCGTCAGCAGCAGTCTCCAGTGCTGGAGATAATCGCAGGCGTCCCATGGGACGGAAATTACAACTTCAACTAAGCCACAGCACATCACTTCACCCCCACATCCGCTTCCTTATCCGGGAAAAACCCGAAAATACCCCAGCCCATATTTTCTTAGGCAACACAAGTTTAGTGTTAGATAGACACCAGTACATACAACCTGCGGTTGGCGCATTACTCCAGCAAGCACTTTAAACTCACCTGACCCTGGGTAACTGGGCGATCCACCCCGTACCGAGACTATTCATTTGAGCCCACTTACCCATTTGAGTCCACTTACCCCAGTCACGGCACTAGGCTGAACAGACGTGTTGCCATCTGTGCCTAGAATGATGGTGGTCTGGCTCATGGTGGTCCAGTTGTCTGAGGCGTTGTTTCGATCCCCAGTGGTCCTAAGCTGGTCGCCGTACTGAACAGGTATACCCCTGGCAGCAGAACCGCCAGCGGAGCTGGTGGAATCCTTATGGAAGGCCGAGTTCGCTGCCACGGATCCAGGCGCTGCTGGAGCGGCATTCTTAAATGTCCCATATACTTTACTGGCTTCTCCCGATTCCCCTGGTTTATTTTCCATGGGACAGAAAGTTTTGCTCTCGTTTGATGATGGCGGTTGAGGTGGTGAGTAAGCAGCGGACATTTGGCTAATGGCATTATCCGGTATGTTTGCTGTAACTCCCACCACTCCCTCGTGCTGGTGCAACGGGTTAAAACCCATAGGAGCGTTTGCAGGCTGTTTTGTCATCTCTCTCTGGTCTGAGAAGTCCTGCAACATGGAATGTACAATGAGGCTAATTCTCAGCACAGGAAATAAGAGGAAACATTAACTGCATTCAAACAGAAACACTGTAAAATGCATTTACCAAAAAATGCATCGGTGTTATCGTTAATATAATTTAAGATTTAGATTTTTTTAGCCCGATTATTTTCCAATCAAACCTTTAGCTAATCACCGTTATAAAACAATGCTGAAGCGGTGGTTATTTTCTGCTGTGTTTTAAAAGCCCTTTGTAGCATGTTTTTGCTCCGCTGCTCTGGGTTTCAGATCATGGTCTAAGGGGGGTTTGCTTCTCCAGGTCTCCGTTACTGCGAAATTCTTTAATTTTACGCCCCATTTCCCCCATGTCATTCAGCTCCACAAATCCAATGATTTTTATGGGCAATAGACAAGCTGCCGGGCTCACGACAGCTCCCCTCTCCCCGGCAGGCATGCATGATCGCCGGCGTTCGGCTACAGCGCTGAGAAGACCCGAGCGTGCAGAAATACAAATTACTCTCCGCACATGGAGAGAAAACAAAGCAATGTAACAATTAATGGTATTTCTTAAAACGAACATGCTACATTCAAGTTGACGAAAAAAAGGTTCAGAAGAGGACACGGTCTACCTGTTTAATCCATCACCTGGAGCTTGCATGTTTAAGGTTATAAAAAGAAATTAATAAATGCCGTTTTCATAAACGTGAAAACGAATAAATTCAAGACAAATAGCCCGACTTCAAATCACTGAATGAAAAAGATCGAATAAAACACGTGATTTTCGTTTGAACTGAATGCAGCAAAGAGAGAGTGTTCTCAGAATTTGGGCGTGTGAATTCCAGTTGTGAAAAGTTTGTGGAGCCGCGCTATGCAGCTGGATTTTAGCACCATGGACAGCGCACATCCCGGATGCCGAATATGCAACCCATATCAACCATACAGTTTGAATAAATTAAAAAACGACACCAAAACCAATTTAGCCAACTTCCACCATTTATATTTATAAAAAAAGACAACGAAAAACTCATGGAATATAGAATAAAGAAAGTATATTATGTACTCACCATTTCTGCAGAGGATGTGCTGATGTTGAAATGTCGAAAAACTGCTGTAAAGAGACCTGGAAGAAGAGTGGATTTAACCGTGCTTAGTGCAAAGCTTTCTATAGACTACCTCCGTGGTAAAGACTGGGTTTGCGTCAGTACGGAGGAAGGTGCCCTTCGCATGACATTTTCTTGATAATAAGAGTTTGATAAATCATTGCCCATGGATTCTGATTTTTAAAGGGACACCGGGAGAAGACACGCAGGCTCGTGCGCATGTTGTCCACGCACATAACGCTGAGTACGTGCGTGTTTGGACTGACTCATTCCCCAGCTGATTAATACACTTGTCTCAATGGGATGTGTAGGTACACACGTGCACATATCTTAGAGAGGATCTGCTGATATGCCTACATGCATTTTTGGGGAGAAGCATGCATGCACCACTGCAAGTCGTGAAAGATATGTTTTAATTTGTGGGAGTGAAGATTACATTGATGTGGAAACTATTTAGTTATTTCTATTTTTGCTTAACGATTTAATCTGTTGTATGCTAAATATGGCTGATTTGCATGTATGCTTTGAACATAAAAATGAAATAGTAGACTAAAATAACATTCTACTTTTTTCAGGAAATTTTAGGATCACAAAGGTTAGAATTATAGAGGCCAAGTCATATGATTATTAAAAATAAAAGCGCATTTTAGCTTCCAAGAAGTCCGTCTCAGTGAATATTTCCTAGGTTAGGCTATATAATTTGTATATCCTATATGTTTATTAAAGATTATAGATCTGAGATGTTACCATTTTGAACAACCTTATAATTATATTTATTTCGTTAAGTGTGTCGTGACTATAGAATAATGGAAATATTTATTTTTCAAACCTCTATGCTATATATAGGCTTTACTTCCATGAGTTTACCTCACATTCAATTTGGGCCTGTACGTATGTGCACGTCAGTGACAGAAGCATTGATCCAGTAGGTCTAGGCCTATAGAAAAGGTGGGCGCGGTCTACATGAAACAACTAAAACTTCTACTTTGTTAAACGTTTAAGCAAGAAAGAGACCGTTTTTTTTTAGAAACACGTGGTGATTGAGGTAGGCCTATCGAGCTAGGCTAGAGGCTGTAGAACTTTCCCTTTAAAATACCATAAATAGCCTGCGCTAAAATACTGCATTGCGCTTGGTTCAGCTTTCTTTCCTTTGTTAACGAAACGTAGACCTAATTCAAAACGAGTTCATTTTCCTGAAAAAAAATATAACGATATACGTATAAAAAATAAACACATTTTGGCGTCATTTCATCGACTGCAACAAACCCAAATAATTAAAAAAATATGAAGACAGTTCAAATAGCAGATAACCCATCGTATACGGATCAAAGTCCTGGTCATGTCTTCAAACCAGCTTAAGAGCGTAACCGAGCTGTATTAAAGGTGTGATAATCACCTGCAACGCTGTACGCGTGCTCCCCGCGCCCCTCGTAAATCTGGACCCCCTATAGATAGGGCCTCGCGCTGCTGAATTAGCGGGCCGCTCCAAGGTTTAATTACTTTGTCAACAGAGAATAATTATTATTGATTTCTTCCCCTCTTTCCTTGTCTGCTCTCAAACCCTCATCGTGACACAGACCGCAGAGCGCGGGAGATAGACTCGGATTTGGCCAGAGTGGCCAAATGAATGATCATTCCCTATAGAGTTCCGATTGATCTGAATAATTTATTTTTACTTTACCAAAACAATGTAATCACTTTAGAATAGTATCAACTACTAGGTCTACATGTGAACGGACTATAAGCAAACAAATTAAGATTTTTATGCAACGCATCCTCTTATCGAAATAAAAATCAAAGTCACGTAGGCCTACAATGTATATTTGAATTATACTGTAAAGGTTAAAGCGGTACTTTCAATATAAAAAAACGCAATATGCCTATATGTGCTTTGGAGTGGTCTGTGATTGTGCTGCTGTTAAGTAGCCTTTGACTCTAAGCATCTTTTTTCGAACAAAACCCACCACATTTTTTTGTATCTTGCCGAAATTCTGTATCGTGCCTCCTTCAACTGAGACCTAATAGCCCTCGAGATCAGATGCTCGTAAATTACACGCGGGTCCATTTCATTAAATGATTAGAGCTTTTTTTTCAAACCCAAGCTTAAGCGATAAGGTGACGCCTCACACCTCAAAGCGGAGGTCAAACTGCGGGCCAGCTGCTCCCACGCTAGGGGAAGATATCAATGTCGCCATCACTCCAAGTCATCCTCTTAACATCCATTGGACGAGAAAGCCTGAGGTCCCTCCCCTCTGACCTTCTCCTCCAAAGGGGTTTTGACAAGGAGACAGGAAGAGGAGACGCATGGAATTGAAAATCTCCCCATCCGCCTGATGCCCGACAAGTAGTACTAGCAAAAATGCCAGCAAGGGATTTTTTAAAGAAATTGACAGCGCAAAAATGAATAACATTCTACATGGTTCAAAAACGCAACATTCAATAACAGGTTTTGATTCCGTGTGCTTTCTAACACACCAGACCTATGGTGGCCACTGGAACCGAGGACCGGGTGAGAACGGGAGTCGTAGGCTAATAATAATTAGACAATGTATTTAATAGCACACCTGTTGAAATACACAAAGTGGTAAAAAAAACATTATAAAGCAAAATGTAATCTCATAATCACCAGATCATAAACCAGCTTCCCTTCCCATCTCCAGTTTATAGTTCATGATCTGAGGCCGAGTGTAAAAAAAAATTCTTCAGTTGTCAGCAGAGCTTCTCAATCCAGCATGCTGAACGGGATTTTTTAAAATCGGTTTCTATCTTTCAGGGAAGTTTGACGACCGTTTACACTTTCAAGGCAAAATATGTTAGTTGTGGTGGTGGAGACAAATGGCTGAATTTTGAAACTCTGTGTGTCAGATGTCAGGTTAATAGCCAAAAAGTTGCAAGTTTAATCTGAAATATGGTAATTGAGTGACTTTCACTGACTGAATGAGGGTCGGTATGGTTTAATTGGTTACAAATATTTTATTATTTTAAAACTTGGTAGTGCTTTATTTGGAGAGTTCCAAAAGTCTAACTGTAGATGGTCATCAGCAGGGCTATTATATTCTGGCCCTGGAGGGCCAAAACACTTCTAATATTCATTGTCAGGGACATATAACTGGTACTTATTCAGACCTTGGACACCAAATGAGTGCAATTAACAATCAGGTAGAATAAAAAAAAAGAAGTGTTTTGGCCCTGTAGGACCAAAGTTGAATATCCCTGCTCTACAAACGGTCAGTTATATTTCAACTAGCCCCCTATTAACCATAATGTTAGCCCTTATCCTAACTCTAATGCTAAACCTTACTGTAATTCTTATTGTAAACCCAACCCTAACTATAGTATGCTAAAACATAATTTGTTGATAGTATGACAACCTACAGATGGACATTGGGACTTAAATGTAACTTCAGACTTGTTAATTTATAGACACTTTTTTTAAACAAAGCACACACCTAATTTCTGCATCATTCTTTGGGTTTTATTTTGGTCTCCATAAAAAAAAGCAATTTTAACAGAATGCAGTGTGAACAGCTTGTCTCACTAGGCAGTCAATTCCCAAGTGTTGAAGATGTTTAAATGATTCCCACATATTTATACATTTGAATGCTGCATATGAATAAGTTGTTTTGGATTCCTTAAACCAACACATAAAAAAAACAAAATAACACTTTGTTTTTGGCAAAGTCAGAAGAATATTTTAGTTCAGTGAGACTATTGATGATGCCACCGTTATATTGGGATCAGTGAGATTATTGCAGAGTGTATGTCTGCTTCTTCTCTTGGAGGTCAAATGTAATGAACAGCGAACGGGGGTCCTTCCTGTTTTTGCGTACGGTGATTCGTCCCTGAAGCTCCTCCCCTATAAAGGAAAGCAAGTAATAAAAGTGATGGACTGAGCACCAACATTGACTTTGTATTGAAGCCCTATAGGTCTGTAGAGTTTTGTGTTTTATATCTACCCCAAGGCTGGTAACATCAGACAGAACCTCTTATATTTACACTTAACATTTCAATCCTTTAGCAGACGGTCTTACCTCGAGCAATTTAGTAGTGAGTGCATACAATTCCCTGTGGGCAATTCAATCAAACCCACAACCCTGGCGTTACAAGTGCTATGCTCTTACCTAGCGAGCTACATATGAGCCTGTCTAGGCCAATAAAGT
Source organism: Esox masquinongy (assembly GCA_016801175.1). NCBI lineage: Eukaryota > Metazoa > Chordata > Actinopteri > Esociformes > Esocidae > Esox > Esox masquinongy. The sequence continues at coordinate 41,813 of JACXGI010003386.1, read as the reverse complement.
AGTCCCAGAGTGTCATAGTGACAGAAGAGCATTGAATGAACTTTAAAGAAAATAATGAGCCAAGTGTATGACATTAACTGATTAGAGAAGATCACTGAATGAAAGAATACTCTGGCACTCCAAACCACAAACATGTGCCTTTGTGAGAAAGAGAATGGAGTAAGACTGGAAGAAGAAAATAATTTGATTAACGTAGAAGAGTAGACATGAGCAGAGACATCTAATGCATTTGTATGTTCATATGAATGAGAGAGATTGATTGAATTTAAGTCCAGATTGTTACGTTGCATTAGTTTATGTGAACAAGGGACTGGGGTCAGTCTGAAAAGTATGCTTCAGTATCCTTGTCAATCCTAGAAACATTCTCTCTAACTTTCTCTTTAAGGAATCTGGACGGAGCCCAGATGCATTTATTGAACTGTTTGTCTTCTGATCAAGCAGAAACATTGACATAGCTCAAAAGGTCATGTACTCTTATCATTTTTACCAGGCACAGCCAGAAGAGGACTGGCCACTACTCAGAGTACGATCCCTCTCTAGGTTTCTTACTAAGTTTAGATCCTACAGGGGAATTTTTCCTAGGCACTGTACATGAACTATTGTTGCTTACTCTTTGGGGTTTCAGGCTGGGTATTTGTAAAAGCACTTTGCCACAATGGCTGATGTAAAAATGGCTTAATAAAATACATTTGATTGATTGCTTTGATTGTGGTTCTGAGTTTAGAGACAGCCATCCAAAGACACTGCTACAATCGCCAGATGGTGTGGAGTTTACTGTACACAAGCACACGGCAGCGTGCTTCATTAGTACACCCAGCACACGGCAGCGGGCTGGCGTACAGTGGGTGGAAGACAAGGCGATGATTACAACGCATAATCACTTTGATTAACTTTGTGTGTGACTGCTGGGGGTAAATTAATGTTTACCCAATCGTCAAACAAGCCTTTCTCCACCAAGCTCTCTGCAAGACAAAGCCTACTGCTGGAGGTTAGAGAAAAGGCTGAAGGGGGGCATTTGTCATATCGAGGCTATCACTGCTGTTACCACCAACTTGTCATGTCTGAACTGTCACCACAGCCATGACACTGGACGGCATGCTCTGAAGCTGCCACTCTGCTACAGCAGTAGAGCACATGCTGGAAGAGAAATCAGAGTGTTTTTGGGGGGCTCTGAGAGCGTATTAGGGTTTGGCCGATAGAACAATAACATACTATTCAAGATGATTGACAGTCATGGTAGAAAAAGGGAAAACATGATATTAAAACATTGCCAGACAGCTATAGTGCTGTAAAATGCACAAGATCCTTTGATACTGAAGACGAGAAGGAACAGAGAGTGTTGTACGGAACATAGAGATAAAGTAATACAAATGCATTTATTGGGAAAGGGTGAAATGTTTGGAAATCTCAGTGAGCACAGCTGGATCAATAATCAGGAAGTGGAAAGTTCATCACACCACTAAGGCATTGCCAATAAAAGGCCAACCCTCAAAATTCAGCGCTAAAACAAGGAGAATTGTGAGAGAAGCCACAGAGAAACCAAAACTCAAAGCTTGTGTGGCAGAAACATAACATTGCAAAGCAACCCCATAATTCCACCACTTCCATGCTTTACAGTTGGTATGAGGTTCTTCTGTTCAAAGGCAGTGTTTGGGTTTTTGCAAAACATGGTGTCTGGTTTTGTGGCCAGACAACTCCATCATTGACTCATCTGTCCAGAGCACATTGTTTTAGTAGATTTGGTCTTTATCCAGGTGTTGTCTGGCAAAGGTCAGTCATGTTTTGATATTGTTTTTTGAGACCAGAGGCTTCTTCCTTCCTGACCTCCCAAGTAGGCCGAGTTTATGGAGTCTCTTTCTGACAATTGACAATTGCACTTTGACACTGAATGTGCCAAGAGAGGTAAATCCTGTAGATCCCTTTATGTTACCCTGGGGTTCTTAGAGACTTCTGTAAGCATCTTAAATTCAGCTCTTGGGCTGAATTTGGTGGAACAACCTGTCGTAGATTGCCAGTGGTCTGGAATTTTCTGTTGGACATATGTTGGACAGTGGAATGATGTACTTTGAATTGCTTGGAAATGGCTTTTTAACCCATCCCAGACTCAAGGGCATCAATAATCCTTTGTCCTGAGGATCTCAGATAGTTCTTTTGATCTTAGCGTAATGGTTTCCCACACACCTATATGGTTATGACTGAACAAGTCTGTAAACTTTATGGAAGAGTTGACCCCCAAGTTACTCTCTAATGATTATCTAATCATTTGTGCCTGTTTTGGTGCATCTGGCTCTAATTTGATCCATTTAATGTGATAAATTTAATGTGATAAAGGCAGAAGTACACTAACTTTTTATGCATGAGGAAATTGTATTTCTATTTATTTTTATTATATAAATAGTTTCAAAGGTTAATTTTGTGTGATTTGTTAAATTGGGTTATTTTTTTTATCACTGAATGTGGTTGGCCTTTTTTCCCTTGACTTTAAAGTGTTACTTATCAGGCTCAAAACTAAGAGGCCAAATGAGAAGAATGAACTCATTTTGAAGAGGCTCCAATACTTATCCATCACTCTTGTCTACATGGGCACACTGGACTGGAAGCGAGCTTTAGGAACAGGATATTTAGCAATAAATAAACAACGACTGGGCACACTCTTTTAATTAAAGTCAACCATGCAGAGGAGGGCCGGCAAAAAGACAATGCTGATTCTCCAGTCAATGACTGCTTAATGTGTCCCAAATTGCACCCTATTCCCAACATAATGTGCTACTTTTGACCAGAGCTCTGTTGATCCTTAGGAAAAGTATGTGCACTATAGGCTTCCATTTGGGACATGTGGATGTGAAGTTATCCTGTATTTTTGTGAAAAATCATTATATTTTTTCCTCTGTCACAAACCCAATGAGCTGGGTCACAGCCCGAGAGTATCTTATCAGATGAAGAGGAAATAAGGTCGCCAAGACAGAGTGAGACTGCAAGATTTTTAATAATGCACAATCTGAACTACTGCTGAATAGATCAGGGGCTATATATATATATTTTTGTCAGTTTGAGACCCGGGGCAATTCATAAAAGGTCCGGGGCTATAGCCCAGGACGCCCAGGCCTAAAGATGCCACTGGTTATCACAGACATGGAAAGGTGTCAATTAGTTACTCAAATCAAGTGGAGATCTAGGTCTAATTACCATATTGCTCTTATCTATCCAGGGTCACATTCATACAGCATAACATGCTTTGCATTAGAAAACAAAAATGTGCATGAACTTTAAAAATGTCTGCCAAGAAAAAATAAAATGAGCAGAAAGCACTTTTTTTACTGTTGTTGAGAGCTTTCTTACGTTTCATGCATACTGAAGACAACCCTGTTTTGTTTCCAGATGAACAACAAAGGGGACGAAATGGAACCCAGTCTCACTAGCCCTAAGGTATGGTTTCATGGGAGAATGGGAATACAGCCCACATGGGGGCAGGCTGCAGTAAACTACAGTCCAAATGAAACACTTTTCCTTCTTTAATACATTACTTTTGACCAGGACCAATAATATACTCCATAGGGAACAGAGTGCCATTTAAGAAGCCTAGTTTGGCACAAGCTTCTTAGAAAGGCCCAAAGAATAATTGCTTGACCTGTAATACTCCATTGATGAAATATGACCTCTACAGGGTGAATTTAAACTTTAGAATCAAAGCAGTAAAAAGAAAGAAAACAAACTTGGAAAGAAAGCATTGAGGAAAATTCTAGTCTCAAAATGCATTGAGAATCAAGGTCATATTCATTAGGGTGCGTAACAGAAAATTATGTATGTTTCGCAACTTAAAGGGTATGAACTGGCGGTTTCCCTTCTTGCCACTGGGTTACCTTCTCTTCTTTGACATAATGGGGACTGAGTCACTGGAGCAGCTTACACGTATTCCCCCATGCTATACCTAAGAGGATGCATTAAGTCATGTCACATAGTGGGTTGAGTCTCCGAATCCACAGGGTATGTGGGCTACACTTGGTCGTGCCCCAGGGTGGTTGGTGGTCTGTTGGTGTTGTTTTGGTTGTTGGTGGTTATGCTTGACAAAGTGAGTGGCACTTCTTTCTGCTTAGTTGACCCAGTCGGCAATATTTGGCCCAGGCCACATATTTGGACAACACAGGTGTCCGAGTAATCTCTATATAATATCGTCAGTTACTGTATTTGAAATGGTGGTCTCCAACAAGGCTTGTGTTAATAAAAACGGGATAAGAGTAAAAACATCTTAATTAAAACAGTATTCACACACAGAAAACCTCTTTCTTAAAGCTTCAAGCTTTAATGGTGTGCCACTTTTGATTGGATTGGAAATATATTCAGGAGTTCCCATAGTGCTGAAGAAGGCCCTAGTCCAGTAACTTAAGCAATCTGGGTGAACAGCCAGGAAATAAGGAAGACTTAACCATGTGTGTAAATGAAAGTGGGAATGAAGCTGGTTCTTTTACAGTGACATACAACAATATGCCACTAACGTTAACTGCACACAGCCCCCAATATGCACAGTATTTACATTACAATCACTGCCGCTCTGCATACAGGGGTCTAAGTACTAACTTGGAGTACTCTCTAATTCCTTCAAAATCAGTTAGAGAGTACTGTTCCTTGTAGCCAATTCAACATCTTTGTTCGATCATTCCTGATTTCAATTTTTACTTATTTTTAAAACACTGCAGCCTACAGTGTTAAGTGTTCCAATATACAGTGGTTAAGTGATCCAAGATGTTTTGCTGCACATCTCGTGTAGCTCATAGTATGAAAATTGATTAACTCACTTACTGCAATATGCTGTGGATAAGACTATGGGTTCAAATCCAGACCATGTTGTTGCTTGCTCCTTGGTGTTTCAGGCAGGGTGTTTTGTAAAAGCACTTTGTGACAACTGCTGATGTAAAAAGGGCTTTATAAATAAATTTGATTTGATTGATTGATTTTCATGCCAGCAAAAATGCTCTCTTCTATCCTTTTCCAATGTCTCTAATTTATGAAAGCATTAAATGCCCAGGATTAAGTCAGGATGAAATAAATAGGCCTTTTAATTAAAACCTTTTCTTTGATTGCAGAGACTAGAATTAGTGACAACGCCAATGCTCAAGCTACAGATGGCAGTTTGCTTTCTGAAATTCCATATTTGTTAAAAATACTTTTCCATGAATTATTAAATGCATAGTACTGTCTTACAGATTATTACATTTTTCTGGGCATTGTTGACATTTAGTCTTTAATCTTGCATTTTCAATAGTATTCAAGTTTACTCTTTTCTAGCAAAATGTATTGATATGTGTATCTTATGAATATGTCTTATGGTACACACATAATGGACTGGCTATACTGATTAAGCAGTGTTCAATATTTTCATGCATCATCAATTGAGGATGCGGTATATTTTTCATTCCGAAGGTAATAATTAAATAAAACCGACTCTTCAACATCCCACAACCAAAAAACTTCCATCATTTCCCCACCAGCACTGCAGTGATGTGCATAGCAGCACCATTTCAATCTAGCGCTCTCCCCCTTTTTCAATCCTCTCATTTCTTTCTGTCTAAGAAGAAGGGAATAAGTAGAGGAGATAGTCAGGCTTCAGGGGGGTTGTATATTCTGAGCACTTGTCTGAACAGTACATAAAGCAGGCCTGGGGAATTACACTCGGCTGTCTGCCTGACGCAGCTTGGCTCCTCAAGGACCTTCAGGACCACGGGTAGGGGAAGGGAGGGGGTTTAGAAAGAAACAGAATTGGAGAGAGAGAAGGTGATAGTACAGAAAAAACGAGAGGGTGTTGAGAGAGACAAGGTGAGATAGAGAGATTGTGAGAGTGGAGCGAGAGGAGCACAAGAGTGCGTAAGAGGCACAAAAAAGAAGACTTAAGGCAGGATGTAGGTCACAGAGAGGACACTTGAATTAGAGGGCTGGAAGACAGTCAGTCGCAGGCCTATCAAAACCTAAAGCAGATCTCCCACCCAAGTGTCAACTTCCCTGATTGGTCCGAGATGGATATAACCAGGATACAGTTTCACCTAGGGGATTAACAAAGGCAACAGGAATAAAAAAAGTCTATGAATAAAAGAAAACCTTAATCCTATGAAACACACAGATTCTCCATTTCCTAGTCATTGAAGACAAATTATGCTGCATTTCATTTATTAATCTGCCAGTTTGTAGTTCTCAGGGATGCTTTATTTTCTTTTTCAAAACACCAACGTCTCCCGTTGTGTATCTGTGTGTAATTGTATATGTATTGCTAATAATTACGTGTGTATGTGTTGTTTATCATCCTCCTGAGGTTAATTACTGCACTCATACAAACACATCAAATAAGCTTCAATCTCACCAACTATCAATTTCGTGCAACTGTGATCTCTGGCTCATGAAAGTTTGGTAACCTAGCTGACATTACATCTAGCTAATTACCTCCCGTAACGTATTAATGAGGTACAGTTGTGCTCAAAAGTTTGCATACCCTTGGAGAATTGATAATATATGTATAATTTGTAAAGAAAACATGAGTATGGGATTCACATTCAACTGTTGGTCATAACAGAATGGCACATTCATAAAACAAAACATGGCAATAAAGGAAAAAAATGAACTGACCCCTGTTCAAAAGTCTGCATACCCTTAGTTCTTAATACTGTGTATTGTCCCCTTTAGCATCAATGACAGCGTGCAGTCTTTTGTAATAGTTGTCTATGAGGCCCCGAATTATTGCAGGCGGTAGAGCTGCCCAATAGTCTTGGCAAAATGCCTCCAGGTCATGCAAAATCATTGGTTGTCTTGCATGAACCGCAGGGTGGAGATCTCCCCAGAGTGTCTTGATGATATTAAGGTCAGGAGACTGTGATGGCAACTCCAGAACCTTCAACTTTTTGTGCTGTAACCACTGGAGCGTCAACTTGGCCTTGTGCTTAGGGTCACTGTCGTGCTGGAAAGTCCAAGAGCGTCCCATGCGCAGCTTTTGTGCAGAAGAATGCAAATTGTCTGCCAGTACTTTCTGATAACATGCTGCATTCATCTTGCCATCAATTTTCACAAGATTCCCCATGCATTTAGAGCATCACACACCCACAAAACATCAGTGAGCCACCACCATGCTTCACAGTGGGGATGGTATTTTGTTCACTATAGGCCTTGTCGACCCCTCTCCAAACATAGCGCTTATGGTTGTGACCATAAAGCTCTATTTTGGTCTCGTTACTCCAAATTACTGTGTGCCAGAGACTGTGGGTTTTTATTTGTGTACAATTCTTCTGGCAGTTTTAGCTGAAATCTTTCTTGGTCTACCGGACCATGGCTTGGTATCAAGAGATCCCCAAATTTTCCACTTCTTAATAAGTGATTGAACAGTATTGAACAGTACTGACTTTACAAGGCTTTGGATATATTTTTATATCCTTTTCCATCTTTATAAAGTTCCATTACCTTGATACGTTGGTCTTTTGACAGTTCTTTTCTGCTCCCCATGGCTCAGTATCTAGCCTGCTCAGTGCATCCACGTGAGAGCTAACAAACTCATTGACTATTTATACACATACACTAATTGCAATTTAATAAGTCACAGGTGTGGGAAATTCACCTTCATTACGCATGCAGGTACCCTGTATGTGCGTTTGTGTTTTTCCCCTCCTGCCGTTTCCCCAGGTGTCCCTTATGTTCCTGATTGTGCTCGTTGGTGTTTCCCACCTGGCAGTCATGAGTGCATCACCTGACTGCTGAGGTGGACCAATCAGTGGACACCCATCCTAATTGCACCACCTGTTCCTTTTATCCTTTACCCAATCACATCACACATCCCTGGTTTAAAAACCCAGTCAGTTGGTTCTCCCAGAGAGAGTCTTTTGATTTACCCCACATGGACATAGACACTCTTGAGATAGAGACCCTTTTTTGATAGACAGACACTTTGTTCATGCATACATCACTTAGTTTAGCACATACATCTCACTTTGTCCTGTTTCATGTGAGTATGTATTGCTGTGGTTTTGTTTGGTGTTGTCTAGTCAATTGTTTGCTGTTTAGTCCTTGTTCAACCTGTGTGTTTTGTTTGTCCCTGTGTCCCTGGGAAAAAGGGGTTTTTAGCAAGTCGCCCTTGGGCATACGCAACCTGTAGGAAAACTTTGTTTAACAACACTAGTTAGAACTGAGTGGACCCCCCACTTTATTTTTGTATTGGTTAGTAATCAGCTAAGCGGTTCTTGAAGCAGGCAAATTCAGTTTAGGGGTGTTTGGACTATATTATTTCATTTCTTGGGTCCAGCTCAGCCCCTTTTCCCTAACCCCTTTACCGTGTGTTTAGAATAAACGTTTTATGCTTGACGGTAGCTTTGGTTGTCTGTGTCGTTTGTTCTCACTGTGCCTTTACACTACACTAATTTGCATGAGGCTTATGTTACGGGTCTCTGTACCATCCACCCTAGACTGCTAGAGCCGCAGGGTTCGTAACAACCTTTAATTGCCATTTTCACCTGTGTGTGTCACCTTTTGTGTTTGTAACAAGGCCAAACATTCAAGGGTATGTAAACTTTTGATCAGGGCCATTTGGGTGATTTCTGTTGTCATTATGATTTAAAAAGGAGCCAAACAACTACGTGATAATAAATGGCTTTATATATGATCACTATCCTTAAATAAAATACATTTTTTTTGCATGATCAGTCATATTTTCAAAATCAATGCCAAAATGATGCAATTTCTGCCAGGGTATGCAAACTTATGAGCACAACTGTAGATTTTTAGCTTATCAGACTGTTTTTCTAAAACCGGCAACCATGTATGGTGTTTTTCTAAAACCGGCAACTAGTTAGGCTAATGTTATGTATGAACGATAGTTGCAAAATATACATTAGTTGCTAGCTAACATTTTGTTCGCTAGCCAGCAAACAGTCTACATTACACTAGGTTCACCTCACTCACAGCTAGCACCGATATGACACCAGCCGAGAAAAAACTGAAGTTAGACACAGACACAGGGCTTTTTTTATGCAAAGACTAGTGAGTGCTACAGCTAGCTAGTGAGTGCTACAGCTAGCTAGCTATGAGATATTAGAAGATATAGCTAGCTATCTAACGAGCTTAAAAGTTGATCTTTTGAAAAGTTGGTTAATGTTATATATAGTTCCCTACATAGGAAGCTGCATTTCAACCTAATGTGGGTCTTATAGATCAAACATTGCCATCAGGTTCTGCAGGCGTCAATGTAGATCAAGCTGTTCATGTCATTCTGTCCTGCATTTTAGCAGGATCAGACAGCCAGGGAGAAAAGGTCAGCTGTGGTGCTGAGGTGAAATGTTGTCTTTAAAGGTGAATAACTTAAACACAATTATTTATGTTACAATGTGTAGGCCATATCTTGAATGTTCATATGTATTAGCAGAACCAGAATGAAGTTGCGTTGACCAGTGTAGTCATGGGAAAGAGTTGTGGTGGAGGTGAGGTTGTGAAATTCAAGTACAGTAACTACTGGCAAAATGTACATGTAGATCACATTATATCAGTCACACACATTGAAATACTGAGGTCTGTAGTAGTTCTTCACTAAGAGCACACATCATAGACAATATGTTAACTAAGTAATATTAAATGAAATGGCTGAAGGCTGTATTTTTCATGTTATTGTAGCAGAATCAATGAGATGTTGTGTCCACCAGCGCACTTACATCATATAGCCAAATGTATGTGGACACCCAACCATCACACCTATATGAGCTTGTTGGCCATCCCATTCCAAAACCATGGGCATTTGCAAAAACATATTTGTCCCCACTGGCGTAGCTATCGTGGGTGTGGCTACAACAGGGCCGGCAGCGGGTGGGAGGCCTGTGCTTGACCTGTATAAAAAATTTTTTTTGTGATTTTATTTTTTATTGTGTGTTTCTATGTGGTTAGACACACAATTGTATGTTTCACAGTTAGACCTCAGGATCGGCTTTCCATGCGTATATACCGCTTTGCAATTTTTCATCCCGGGAGAGGGTCAATGTAAGGACAGCTTGCACCCCGGCCCGGTGTCACCACGCTACACCAGTGTTTGTCCCCCTCACATTTGAAATCAAACCCCCGCCCTTGGCTTGTGCGCTAAGATTAGTTGTAAAGTAGTCCATAAAGATATGGCTGGCAGCCAGTAAATGTTGTTAAAAACTCAATCTTGTCATTTACACCTAGAGAAGAGGACTGGAAATGCCAGGGGGTGCTGGGGTGAAGCGAAAGAGTTCCACCACTGCATCAATAACCTCCCCACCTCAAACTCTCTTCCTTTCTTAATTCCCTCTCACTTCCCAACCCTTTTCTTACCCTATTTTCATCCTCCCTTCTTAAAAGTAAATATTTTTTTCTCCCTTTCCAATTTTGTCATGTGTCCAATTGTCGATTGTGGACTTTTTTCACAGCATTAACTCCACAGAAGGTTAGGGTAGTAGAAGATTGAGATGTTTTCTCATCACAATGCTCACTTGACCAGAAAGTACACACCGACAGACAGCTGCTGCGGGAAGAGCGCATTCCTCGGCCAACAACCACAACTGAGTTGGCAGTCGCCAGAGCCTACCATAATTTAACATATAACCAGCACCTTTTTACATACCAATTTACATTTTAGTAATTCAGCAGACACATTCATACAGACAAATTGTGGTTACCAGTCTTACTACTGGACAGAACAAAAGAGTATTCACCTTGGCTTTCAGTAGATGTCAGATGCGCCAACCTAGATACTCTACCTGCTAACAAAAAACATGCCTTATCCTGTATGCATCCAAATGGCATCCTAATGACCCATTATATTTCACCTTACAGGGAATATGGTGTTATTTGTGGTGCCGGCACTCATGCTTTGTAAAAGGCCAGCATATATGCCCTTTCCAGTCTTTACAGCTTGTCAGACTGAATTGTCTTTGCATCTGATAAGCGAGAGCTGATTCCTGATTTTTCGACTGTGTGTGTGTATGTGTTTGTGTGTATGTTGTGTCTTGGCATAGGCTACTGCCCTAAAAGCTCTCTGTGCCCCTGTAATACGTGAAGTAAAACAGAACAGATGCTCATCGGTTGTAAAACTATTACAAGGTTAATCAGAGAGAGAGAGCAATGGAGATAGAGGGGGAGGGAGAAAAATCTTACCAACATCGACATGGACCTGGCATGAAGTCAAAAGTTACTATGCTCTGACCTGAGCGAGACTGGGGAGGAGTAATCCATTTACCTGCCGCTTCCACTTTTTGTCTGCGTCTTCACATCTCGCCAATCCCCAAAGAACGTCATAGATATTTAATAATATGCTCAGTCTTAAAGCTTGTCACTTTAATGCCCCACCACCCATTTTCAGTGGCTCTCTCTGCTCGACAGGTGTTTATGTGTCTGTCTGTAATAGAAATTACAACTTTTTTTCAAAGACACACTACAGCTGATGTTGTCGCATGTGTAGTGAAATGCTTCTGTAATAACATGGTAACTAACATCTAGCACAGGAAAGAGAAAATTCACATAAGTAAAAATTACCAATGGATCATCTAAATTGAGTCTCGGTGTATACACCAGTCCAAACGCAATGCACAAATTTAGTTAGTAAGCAGAATAAAAATGCAGAATAAAAATACATCGGCTGCGTGTGTGTGAATGAGAGTGTGTGATGAGTGGTGCATGAATGTTTGTTTAGGGTGTGGGTGTCTGTAAAAGCTCTACGGTGCAGATCAGAGTAAAAAGCTGATAGGCACTTAGTCTGATGGCCTAGGGGCATAAGGGTTTTCTCAGTCTCTCTGTTCTGGTTATGACGACCCCGCACCGTCTCTGTCTGCTAGATGGAAGCTGCCTGAACAGCCCACAGCTTGGGTGGCAGAGGTCCAAGATGATCCTCATGGCCTTTCTGCAATTGTCCTGGAGGGCATTGTGTTTATGTCTGGTGTGTGCATGCATTTATGTGGCCCATTTTGTGTGTGTGTGTTTGTAGAATGAAATGTGCATACCAGCTGGATTTACGTACATATGATGGATTGAGAAGCGCAACAGGAGCTCTAAAGACTGGATTCTTCATTCCAAATAAATGAAGAAAAAAAATGTGAACAGCCACTAAAATGTTCCCTCCCTTTTGTTCTCTTTCTGTTGCTGACTTTCCTTCACGCTCTCTCGTTCTTTCATATGGCTGCTGCAGCTGCTGTTATGAGTTGGGACAGTCTGTCAGCAGATGCAAGCAATCCTATGGCACACTAGGGTATTATTCAATGAATTCCATCACAGTTTAGCCAGAACAGATCAAAACACAGCAGTGTCTTAGCAGATTTTCTTTTGACCCTCTGCATTGTCATAACGTGTTTTACCACCACATTGTCCATAGTGTCCAAACAACCTTCAATGTTTGCCCATATAGGGATGCTGGCCAATTTCTCTGTTGATATTGTAACCCAAAATGCAAAGAAAACCAAGGAGCTCATTGTGGATTACAGGAAGTCTAAAAGCTACAGTCATGCCCCAGTTCTCATTGATGGCACTGAGGTGGAGTGTGAGTCCAGCTTCAAATTCCTGGGTGTCCACATCGTTGAGCAGCACCTGTACTTCTTGAGGAGGCTGAAGAAGGCCTGTCTGTCTTCTAAGATCCTTGTGAACTTCTACCGCAGCACTATCGAGAGCATTCTGTTGAGGAGGCTGAAGAAGGCCTGTCTGTCTTCTAAGATCCTTGTGAACTTCTACCGCAGCACTATCGAGAGCATTCTGATGAACTGTGCCACAGTGTGGTTTGGCAGATGCTCCGTGGCCAAACGGAAGGCCCTGCAACGGGTGATGAAAACTGCCCAGCATATCACTGGTGCCCAGCTCCCAGCCATCACAGACCTCCAGCGCAAGTGGTGTTTGCATAGGGTGCATGGCATCATCAGGGACCCCTCACATGCATGCCACAAACTGTTTGCCCTGTTTGCCCTCCTACCATCAGGCAGGCCTCTTCGTACAGGTCTCTTCGTTCCTGCACCAGCAGGCTCAGGAACAGGTTTTTTTCTCCATCTACTGTAACCCTGCTGAACTCTGTGATCACTAACCACACCCACCTGCCTCTCAGGGACCTTGTTGCACTACTCCCATTGCACTACTGGACTGACACTGCTTTGTAAAGTATTATAAGGACGTTTTCAGTTGTTACATGTACGTGTCTACCTCGTGAACCTCATTGCTGCTATGCCTGCACTTCAGTTGCACATGCCACCTTGCACCTTCAACTTGCCTTCATTGCACATTTAGAATTGCCATTTGTACTTGCATTTGCCTTCAGTGTGCATCTATACATTGCACATCTGTATGTCACATCTGTAACATACATTACACTTAATACTTGTAAATTTCTGCCCTCTTCTATTTGCACTTCAGGTTAGATGCTAACTGCATTTTGTCGTACTGTACTTGTACTGTTCATTGACAATAAAGTTGAATCTAATCTAATATGGTCTAATCTAATACTCACATTTCAACACTGTCAAGTGTTTCAACACGAGGCCAGTATGATTAACCAGAATTTCTGGAAAAAACTAGTTCGAAAGGAGGATAGGTGTTTATCTGACAAGCGCTGACGATAGTGTTGGCGGTGTGTCAGTAGGATGACAGTCTTATCATGGCTCTGATTTCGGCCAAGGCTGAGCGGTTCTGCACTCAGGGACAGTGGATGTCCAGTCACAGTACAGGCCATTTATTACACTTGCGTCCTATCAGATGGTAACAGTCGAAAGACTGGATAGTGCTGTGCTGCGGGCTCATTCATACCCACATCAATGTACACATCACCGATTGCCATTACGATAATGAACACGTGCCATCGCTTACAGCATACATACCATCTATCACAATGTATGCCAACTATACACAATGTATAGTACTGTCCTCACACAAGGGCATTTCTCAGATTCCCAGCACAAATACATGTTTGGACACACACCATCGTTCAAAATGTAGGACTATATATGCAAATTCACATCATACACTTGCAATCGCTTTTATTAGCTATACCTGCTTGTTAACGCAAGTAGCCAAAAAGCGAATCATATGGCTGCAACTCAATATATAAAGCATGCAGACATGGTCGAGAGGTTTCAATGCAGGTCAAGCATGGGACAAACTTAAATCAAATGGCGCAACGTTGTGGAGGTGGTATCGCTTGGGATTCAGGGGGTAAACATGATGTCTGCTAGTAGCTTGTGCAACAGGCTCAATTGTGCAGATGGTACCTCCTCCTGCAGTCCCTTATACAGAGCTAGGAATGTGGCTAGTGAAGAGGGCTGGTTAGCCAAAGATGGATAAGATCCCACCTTTCAAACTGGGACAACCTAAAACAGGCACAACCATGCATCTGGCCACATAATATATACGTACTGAGGTATGCACAAACACAAGTAAAGTGTGATGAATAAAGAAGATAATGAACAAAGAAGACAATGAATATCTTGAAATATATTAATGATGAGGAACACTGCTCTGCAGGCCTGTGATGGCCAAAGGAATTAAGGTACAGGCTTATTTTTGCTGATTTATATTCCCCCTTCAGTTTGGCTTATCACAGAGTCACAGCCTAATATATTTTTCCCGGGTTGGTGGTCTCAGTGCCTTCTGCAGATCGTGGTGCTGTGGTCGGCCCTGTCCACGATAGATTTTTTTTTTTTTCTTTCTTCCAGTTATACATTTTGTGATTATCAGTATACGTTAGCTGGAGGAAAGCTATAAGATAAAGGTTTGCATGGTGTTTTTTTATTTACTGGTTGTGATTTGTTTTGATCTCTTAGTTGGCGACAAATAAGTGACCTCACACACCCTGGACTAAATCGACAACACTGACAGATTATCAAGCTCTCAATATGAATATGACGATACTGACCTGCTTGTACAGGGATGGGACTCTCGAGCAGAAACACTGTCTGTTTCCAGTGGGTCTGGTCGACCTGTGCCCCCGTGGAGAACGTCACCTGTGATTCAAAAGCCGTTAGTCTCAGACCACTCAACATGGTGTCAATCAATTCAGCACAGTTAGGAAAGAGTGGGAGAGCGAGTTATTCAGTTGTGAGACAACTTTTGGTGGCTTGTCTGATAATTGCCCAAGTGTTATAGAACAGTAACCGGTCCCAAAGTCTTATACCTGCACTACCGTTCAAAAGTTTGGGGTCACTTAGAAATTTAATTGTTTTCCATGAAAATATACATGAAATTTCACCCCATGCTCCCTGAAGCACCTCCTACAAGTCAGATTGGCTTGATGGGCACTTTTTACATACCATACGGTTAAGCTGCTCCCACAACAGCTCAATAGGGTTGAGATCTGGTAACAGTGCTGGCTACTCCATTACAGACAGAATACCAGCTGACTGTTTCTTCCCTAAATAGTAATTGCATAGTTTGGAGTTGTGCTTTGGGTCATTGTCCTGTTGTAGGCTTTTTCTTTGCAACTCTGCCTAGAAGGCTAGCATCCCAGAGTCGCCTCTTCACTGTTGATGTTGTGACTGGGGTTTTGTGGGTACTATTTAATGAAGCTGCCATTTGAGGACCAGTGAGTCGTCTGTTTCTCAAACTAGACACTGATGTATTTGTCCTCTTGCTCAGTTGTGCACGGGGCTTCCCACTCTTTCTATTCTGATTAGAGCCACTTTGTGTTCTTCTGTGAAATGAGTAGTACACAACGTTGTACGAGATCTTCAGTTTCTAGGCAATTTCTCACATGGAATAGCCTCCACATCTCAGAACAAAAATAGACTGAAGAGTTTCAGAAGAAAGTTCTTTGTTTCTGGTCATTGTGAGCCTGTAATCAAACCCACAATTGCTGATGCTTTTGTGGGTTTGATTACAGGTCCGAAGAAAGCCAGCTTTATTTCTTCTTTAATCGGCACAATTTTCAGCTGTGCTAACATAATTGCAAAAGGGTTGCATTGCCATTGGAACACAGGACTGATGATTACTGATAATGGGGTACGCCTTTGTAGATATTCTATTAAAAATTAGCCATTTCCAGCTACAATAGCCATTTACAATATTAACAATTTCTACACTGTATTTCTGATCAATTTGATGTTATTTTAATTGACAATAAATGTGCTTTTCTTTCGAAAACAAGGACATTTCTAAGTGACCCCAAACTTTTTGAACAGTAGCGTACCTAACCTTAAACCGCATGCCATCTAATAAATCTGTACTTCGATCCTCCTCAACATGTGCTGCAGACTGGAGGTAATTCACTTGATATAATTCATACATCTACACATAGCCTTAGTTCCCATTAACTGAGGTGGCATAGCGTTTGACAGCTCAGCAGTTCTGTTCCAACTCCAGGTAAAATTGGAAGTGCAATTAAAATACATGTCGGCATTGGTTCCGAGCGGCCGGCTTCGGCGGGTAAGTGCTTACATCAGCAGTCAGGAAGAACGCCCTGGCGTCGATTGCCTTCCAACACCCTCAAGGGACACAGGAGAATGCCAAAGCGCTAACTTAATTTGGACGCTGTTAAACGGAAAGGCTGCAGAGCCAGCACAGGCTGCTTACCTTGTTGCTGCAGTCTCTGTCAAAGAAAATGTCAAAGTAGCCAGCGATAGCCTGGAAATGAAAAATGAGAGGGTTGTTAGAATGTGTCATTTCCAACAACCTGAGGGCTGGACATGTTTGGGTAACCTGGACCACGTGCATTACTTCAAGATCTATCAGTTGTATAGGCCCCGGTCACTGCTGCACTATGCTTCACTGAGATTGTTGTTTCCAATCAAAGAATATATGTAAGTATCCATGCTTGGGGTATTTATTTGTAGAACACATTTTTCTAAGGTCGGTCAAGGCAATAACTGTAATATAAATAAGTAGCGTACATTGTTTATGATGCGTACATTGTTTAGCATTTGAGGCGGCAGTGCCGCACCTAACTACTTTTCGCAAGGAATTAATTTGGCTATTTGAACAATGTTATTTCATAGAACAATAAATGTAAATGTCCCTACCAAAACAGTGATAAAATAAATATTTGTGTGTTGTGAGGGGATGGGTCCCTCTAACAGATGACCCCTTATAAAACATCAAAACAAACATTTTATTTCCTCTGCACATCAAAGACAATTAATCCACATCCATAAAATCATAACTAAAAGCACCTATCACCCACCAATCAATGACAGCTACATGATCTGTCAGTAAAACCCCTACAAAAACAAATTAGAATAAGTGTCCACTCCTAAAAAAGAATCCAAGGCACTAAATAGTTTTTATTAAATGTTTTAAAGGAAAACTTACAAGAAATGTGGATATCCGTTTATTAAATTCAATGTTATCAATTAGCAATTGATTTTCCACTGTAATAAATTTGAAAACAATTCTCATGGCTTTTTCTGAATTCGACGAGACTTCTTACACCTACAGGATGATGCTGTATATCTACCTGTCATAAGACATGCAGATCCGGTTTTTAAGCAACATTTCTAGGGGGTACTAAACTATTAACCCACGGCTACTGAGTGGGTAGGTGTGGCTTGCTAGTGAGTCTGCTTATTCCAACAAAGAACAACATTAATTCAGCCGAGTCAACACATGTCCCATGTGTTTTGCCTAACCTTGCCTCAGGGGCCAATCGCCTCACAAAATACATGAAATATGTTTAGGCAGTTACCGACAATACACTTTCTATTTTGCTGACAAGTTAACTTTTGTGGGTTACACATAATTAGCGGTGTCTGCATTTTTCAGGTGGTAGGGTCTGGGTGTAATTTCAAAGTGACATTTATCGAGAGCCATGTCATGACCTAATGTTTCCATGTATTACTGTTTACATTATTTGGTAGGAACATGTGGGTTTACATGTTCATACCACAAGAATGCATCATTGTGTGAAACGCATTTTTAAAAATGTATGTGAACATGCCTTCTCATTCTATTAAAGGTGAATTTCGAAGAGCACCTGGAAGAGCACCCTGTCTATCTAGTACTCGAGAACGGAGAGCACTTGAGAACTGTAAAAATGTAAGCTTACTTGTGCTGTGGACAGGGAACCACATTATCAACACATATTGTGTTCCAGTCCTCCCAAGTACACTACAGAACCTCAAATTTTCTTGAAAAGCAACAGTGAACTTCCTTACTTGCTATACAGTCAAAATAGAATACAAGGCATCCCTGTCCAAAGCCCACCTTGCTGCTCAAGATTCTGCCTGAAGACTCCTCTAGGGACTTTTTCCAGTTACATCTTATTGGGGTTTTAGTTATCTGCACACTGCGACAACTGATTCAATACATTTCTTTTTTGTTTTGGTTAATTGATTGATTGATTGAAGAACAGATTTTAAAATAGACACTATTTTAATTACTTTTTGGTCATGGGTATTCATTTTGCTTCTCACATTTGTGAAGCAAACAAATTAATTTTCAGTCCTAAGATATAAAAAATACTTGAATTATAAACAATTCACACAACTTAAAAAACTGAAATCACAAAGGTACACACACACAAATACACACTCTGGAGCTGACTGTTCTCAGAAGATGTGAGAGGTAAACCCCCCCCCCTCCAGGCCTGTTTTTCTCACCATTCTCCCCCCACTGACAGAAGAGAGGCGCTCTATCAATCTCTAGAGCGCACTTGTAGTGGCAATGATGCAGAACTAATAGCTTTTAATCCTGATGCAGCTGACAACTTGGAGGCCGGCTCTAGCAGACAAAGAGGACCAGAATCAATGCAGGAAGAGAAAGAAAAAGGGGGACAAGAAAGACAGGAAAACAGCAATGAAGGAAGGAGATTGTGAAATAGAGAGAGACAGAGAGATAGTGGTAATATGACTATTGAGAGAGTGGAAGCTGAACATGGTGGGCCATGAAGGTATAGCAATCCTTGAAATAAGCAAAACCATATGCATTTCAGTATTGCCACCACAGATCAGTTTGGTTAAGCGTTCCCCTCTAAGCTCAAAACCATTCACTGTCTGAGGATATTGTAGCAAGAGTGTGCCCTGAGAAGGAAAGGCTGGACCCACACATATGCACAAAAACATAATTCTAGGTCCATACTTCATAATCACCGGGCCGTCATCGACCCCATGTTCCACACAGTCCTCAACGCTGTGTTGTACAATCAGCCTTTATCGATTCAGACAAGCAGGGCGGGAACCTAGCACTGGCACTAACACTGAACCACAATGGGAGAAATGGGCCCAAAGTGGGAAAAAGGAGCATGTCAACCAAATGCAATTATGGCTTTTAATGAACGCCACAGGACGCTCAGTCGCAAGGTAATTGGGAAATTAGGCTTAATTGCTTGTCAGGCAGAGCAAATTCACCTCATGCTGGTTTCCGAGGAAGAATCTGCTCCTGCCTCTCGTCACCGATGACAACAATTCATAAGCGAGATTGATTGTCACCTCTGCATCGTTCTGCAACTTTTCGACAGGAGACAGAGAGAAAGGGGAAGTTTATTAAAACTCAAATATATTAAACCTAATGTACAAACAACTCAGGATAAGTTGTTTGTACATTAGGTTTCATCGAGGAGCTATGTATGTCTTAATTCATTTGAGATTTACGTGTACTAATATATTATGCAATAGTTTATTTTCGTATAGTTATTTGTGTAAGCACGCTTTAATATTTGTTATTTATGTTTTTTAGCTGTATCTCTTGCTTTAGACCTGTCTCAAAATATTTTTTTCTGAACAGTTGTTTGGTTAACGTTGTATTCCATGTTTGTTTTGTGCACCCTGAAGAAGGCATATGAGCCGCAATGTGTTGGTGCTTTTTAATGCCATAATATTCTATTAAAGGCTTTTTTTTTATATAATGGGAGAAGAGTGCAGTGGACGCTGTTTGCATCAATTGTTGTCCAATTAATTATACCCTGCTGTCCACTGAGCACCGCTCCTACTACACCTGATGCCAAAAATGGTAATGACACCATTTTCGCTTTTTGCAACTCAGGATAAGTTTGGAAATGCCAAGTGAGTTGAGCAATTAATGCTATTAATGTTATTTTGGGAGGAAAGTAGCCTAGTGGTCAAGTGCATTGGGCCAGGTAATAAATGGTTGCTCGTTCTGAAATCTAAAATGTAAATTAAATTGTGAGGCACACATTGATTTGGCAATACTGCGCTTAGCTCGATACCAATAGTAAACAGAAAAACTCCTCTAATCCTGGAGAAAACAACACGTCGACGCAGATGACTGAACCTTAGACCTGACACATTCAGTGCTCTCGTCCTTATTGAGACAAGAAGCAGGTTTCTATCTTCTACATAAAAGAGTTCTGAAAAAAGTGATGTTGAAAAAGATGTGAAAGAAGAACATGTACCAGAGTGATGGCAAGATGAAAGTGTAGAGAAAAAAAAGAAACGTTTTCCATGATCCATGGCATGCTGCCAAGTGTGAAAATATTGTGAAGAGGTTCAAGTATGAAATATTGTGAAGAGGTTGTTATGGCTTGGCCATGTATGGCTGCCACTGGAACTAGCTCACTTGTCTTTATTGATGATGCAAAAACATGAATGATGATAAATTAATGAATTCTGAAATATACAGAAACATCTTGTCGGCACAGATTCAACAAAAAGTCTCTAAACTAATTTCACAGTGCATCATTCCACAACAAGACAATGTCCGCAAACATACCCCCAAAGCAACTATAGCGTCAGGAAAAAAAAGTGGAAAGTTCTTGACTGGCCTAGTCAACCTCCAGATTTCAATCCAATTGAACATGCCTTAAATTTGGTGAAGACAACAACTGAAGATGTCTGCAGTACAGGCTTGGCATAGTATCGCCAGAGAAAATACCTAATGTTTGCCACAGTCAAAGGGTCAAACACCTCAGAGATTAAATAAAACATATTTTCATTGTAAATGGTAAAACCAAAACGTGCTCAAATACCTTTGAATAACAGCTGAGAATCTAAACCTTAACCTCATACTGTAGTAATTCTTGTGTAGAGCCAAAGGTAGAGAAATGCTTCCCAGTTCCAATATTTATGGAGGGCATTGTATGACTGACTAATGATACATTTCTCAAAACAAACAACTCTGAAAACTTAAACTGACATTTTTACTAACATTTTTGTTGACAAGACTGCTTTGTCCCAGACCATAAGTTGCCTTTCATTCAACTGCATAAGAAGGCTGTTAAAACTGAGCCAACATAAAAACAGGGCCAAGTAGAGGCAGTAATGCCCTGGATTAAAATAAGAAAGATGCATTTTATAATGACAGCTAAAAAATATCCTTAATTTTCAATATATTAAAAATAGCTGATAATAAAAAAATGGAAACAAATCAACTATCTTCAGCCCTGGAAGTGATTTAAAAAGCAATTAATCAGAAAATTTAACAAAAAAGATAAACAAATGATATTGCTTACATCCTATTACAAACCCAGACAGATGTTCAAGAACATAACAATTGCATATAAGCATAGAAAGAAACATTAAATAAAAGAACTAGAAAAGTGAAAAATGGGATAAATAGGTTTAGTTCCAGTTTAATCGGATCAAAGAGTCACTCATGTGAAATACAAAAGCAGAGGACAGGCTCAGTTAACCACGGTACAACTTGTGCCAAAAAAGGCAACCAAAAATAAGACCCCTACAAGGCTGCAACACACCAATACTACAGACTACTCACCTCTGTATAAAGGGAGTTAGAGAGACAGAAATAGAAGGTGAGGCAGAAAGAGAAGGGGAGAGATGTGGATTGAGAAATGGGGGGAAAAAAACACTCACAAACTAAAAACTGGACAAACGAAACAAGTGTTTTTCTTTTATTTTCATCAGTGTTTAGCCTTCGGCCGGGGATCTGTCGGGGATAAGTGATGACAGCGTGCTTCCCAGTCGGAGCGCCACCACGCTCCCCCCCCCCCCGTTCCCAGGGAGGATTGGGAGAAAATTAATAATTATCATCATGGATAACACCATCAGGGAGCAATTCATCATCGCTCCCCTTTCACCCGGCCACGTGTCAGCATGCCGCATGGCTTGGCCAGATACTATTATGCAGTGGGAGGGGGGCTAATATGCTTTTTATGGGGTTTATCCAGGCGTGAAGGCTTCATGCACGGCCACCTCATGAGAGGGTTAGTGTGAATGTGCCCCCCTCCACGCCCCCTCCCCTCTCCCCACAACCAAGTCCACTGTAGTGCAGGCCACAGTGTAACAACCTCCACGCTCTACTCCCAGGCCCACTTCCTTCTCTCGCTGTTCCGCCGCAGTGCCAGGCAAGCACAAGCACACACACCCACCCACCCACCCACCACACTACACTACACTACACTAACCCGCGCACTGCAGTTTAACTACATAGCGAGTTGGAGGTTGTGAGGCGTAGGGGATGGAGTTGGCTGTAGAAATGAAAAGGGGTACAGTAGAAAGCAGACAATGCGTGATTTCAAAGACTCGCGAGAGCACACACACACTGCCTGGGTTGAAATAAATGTGTGTTTAAGTATTATAAAATACAAAATATAAAATGTACTACAAAATATAAAATTTGAACTACACACATGTAGTTCAACCCAGGCAATGTGTGTGCGCTCTTGCAACTGTATAAATGCATATATTTATATATATTTAGGGGCCCCTGAATGGCAAGGCAGTAAAGTCACTGTCTCACAGTTATTGGGAGACCAGGGTTCAAATCCTGCATGCGGATTAGCACAAGGGTCCCGCATAAGATGATGCCATTGGCCTGGGGTTATAAATCAAATTTGTTTTCCTTGCCTTGTCGTGCTATAGCGACACCTTGTGGTGGCTTAGGCGTCTATGAGGTTAATTAATGTACAAGACTGCACCTTTTGGAGAGTGAGTGGGAAAATTAACTACTTATCCCATCAAACATTGCGTTCTGTAGTTTCCAATCACCAACTAAATACAAGTCACCTGGCCTATCTCCTCAAAGAGCGCGCACATAGATCTGGTGCGCAAACACCGGTCTCAGGAAGCTGCTAGTTAGCATAACTTTGTTTGGTAACTAGCAGAGGTGAATGTGAGTTCCTGCTGGAACAGGATCCAGCACCTCTCAGATTTTCCTCAGTTTGTTCTAGCACCTATTTTTCACAGATCCGGTCTGCCGGGTATGACTTGTCTTTTTCCATCACTGTGTTCGCTTTGCACTGTAAACATTCCACTGGAATCAATCAGAGTTCATAAAGCCTCAAGATTGTGAAAGTTTTAGCTTTTTGTAGTCCGCTATTTGCGCTACTTTATCTGCATTGAGTAGCTATATATATATATATACACACATACACACACACAATACGCAGCTGTGGTTCAGTGTTTTCTGACAGGTTCTAATCATCGCAAATCGTTTTACCAGTTTCCCCAACAACGAAGCTAAGATGCGCCAGTGGATCAGACTGAGAAGGTAAATAGCTAGTTACCTTGCTAAATGTACATCAACGTTAAATTTCAATACTAGCTACGACAATGTAGCTACATACTGTACCTATCGTTAGCTACTAGGCTACTGGCTGCTTGTAGCTAGCCATCCTCAAAACCACCGGACTAAATTAGCTGAATTACTACCACTACCACTTTGGTTAGCTCAGAAGATAATTAATAGCAAAGGCAGTGCCGCTAAGGCTTGTGGTTTAGACAAGGTAACTGAAGGTAAAACATGATTTTCTCAACACAGAGGTTGAAACATTTCCAACGATTTCCACTAAATGGACATACAAATTGTTTCACCATCTTGACAATGAACAGAATGTCTATGTTGCACAGTAATATAGAGATCCATTATATTTAATATCTCTATGGCTCAAAACAATGGAAATTTTACTTCCGGAACCTCACTTTCCAAGTCTATACCGTACAGCGCCAGAGGGTCCAGTTTTTCTCAAATACTATTGATTCATTACCAAGACAATAAAGATCCCCAGTAAAAGCCCCGGATTTTGATGCTACCACTTTAGGTACAATTTGATTTGTTTTAATTGTAGCCTTGTTTGAATGCGGCGGGTGGGGTAAATCTGTACAAAACAAAGGGAGTGCACGGTATTGGATTTCCCTCATACTATATGTATTTTTTTTCATACAATTGCTTTTCTATCCACTTTTGAGTGGCAGACATATCTACGTTCCATTTTTATGTTTTGTTACTTTAGCTATTTTTTATTTTGCTTGCAATATATTTTTTTCAATTATAAAACAAATGTTCTTGTGGGCACCTCTGATTGGCTGCCATAACTGTGATGCACCCATTGCACCATTAAATCTCCGCCTCTGGTGTAAGGATTCCGGTCCGAACTTTTTGAACCAGAGCCTTGGATATGATATAGAAGACACGAAGAAGGGCCTTAATCATTTAATGGATATCTTAAAATTAGTGAGAAACGCGGTTAGAGTAAATACAAAATAGAGGTGCCAAACAATCTGTAATTTAGAGCATGGAGTTGTCAACAAAATAGTAGATATAAAATGTGAATCAGAATCAGATCAAGCAGGAATCCCCTATTAGGGAAAATTTTAATTTCCAAACAGTGGTACTCACAGGGGGTGTGAGTACCACAGCAGGGAGTTATGTTATGGTGGGGAGACAGTGAGTTATGCTGATGAATAACCAGAGATGATAGTTTAATAATTTTCATCGTGATGCGCTTCAAAACGTCCTTGAAGTTTCCAAGAGTGCTTTCTATCTGACAGGAAGGCCACTTTCTCCATACGATATCCATTTGATGAAGAGCAGGTGACAGAAGAGACATGCAAAACTGAGTTTCTGTTAACCTCTGGTATACACTGTACCTATACAGCTGTGAGACACTGTTGTTAAAGTAAATTAAAAATGTTTTTTATTTATCTTCATTTTTCCAACCATGTCATTAAAACCCATATTTTATAAGGCATTTAAAGTAAGGGATAGCTTTGTGGCTTCTTGAGTATATTTAAATTCAAATTAAACTTTTTTTTTATAACATTCATCCAATTCTTTATTCATGCAGCATTTAATTTTTTCATCAAATAATAGATTTGGAGTTGCAAAAGTCTAAATTCTTAAACTATTAATTATGAAACTTGTCTTAACAGTTTAACAAAAATATATGTTTTATCTCAGTTGGTAGCATCCATACTATACGTTACAGGATACAGGTGCATCTCAAAAAATTAAAATATCGTGAAAAGTTCAATTTTTTCCATAATTCAAATCAAAAAGTGACACCTTCATATATTCTAGATTCATTACACATAAAGTGAAACATTTCAAGCCTTTTTTGCTTCAGTCTTGATGATTACGGTAGCACAAATAGCTCATGGAAATAAAAAATCCAGTATCTCAAAATATTAGAATAAAAAAATTATAATACAGAAATGTCGACCTGAGAATAGCTCTAATCAGCAAATTAACTCAAAACACCTGCAAAGGTTTCCTAAGTATGTTAATTTATGCACTCAATACTTGGTCGGGGCTCCTTTTGCACAAACTACTTACATGTAATGAATCTAGAATATATGAAGGTGTCACTTTTTGATTTGAATTATGGAAAAAACGATCTTTTCCACAATATTCAATTTTTTTTAGATGCACCTGTATACATTGAACCACAAATCTGAATTAAGTTTCAAAATTAAGTATGGATGCAATGTTGCAGACATTTCTTGAACTGATGTATTTTTTGGATTCTACAAAAAAAATTATAGAGGAATGCTACAGGAGATCTGGTCCTTGTTTGTTTGTGACACACGTCTGAATGATATCAGTAGAATTAATTTTCGGCACTAAATCATCCACAGCCCTCTGAGTTCATTTTCTTCATCAGTCCTCTTCCTCTCCCTAACAGTAAGCCCTACTCCGCACTATTTTTTCACAGTGCGCTCTACGCCGCATCTTCAAGGTTTCTGACTGGTTAGAATTTGCTGTTCTGAGTGTCTGCACAGCCAATATCGTTTCCCCGACCCACATGTATTGTTACTTTATTGGGTTGTGGCTGTTACTTTCGTTAGTTATAGAGCCATCACGGAATTGGGATATTTTAAGAATACTCACTTTCACTCACTTTTAATCAATTGGGATGAGTGAGAGGCATGATCAGAAAAATGTATGGTATAGTTTCATTGTCCGATTTGAGACATAAAGCTGGACATTTGAATTGTAAACGTTTGTTGTCTTAAAATAGCAAAGGGAAGGGGAAGATGTGTGGTATGAGCGCTTGTAGATGTGTTACTCTTAGAATAATGATTCCAAAAAATTAGCTGCCAGAATCAGATGCCAACAACGATCAGCCCTGTAACCCGTGCACTCTCTCTCTGCGGGCTCACACAAAATGCACACGTTCCAAATAGAGCAAAGTAGATCTGTTGCTTGAATGAGACAGAGGACCCAAAACATTTGCATTTTTTTAATCAACGATATTTATTTTTTGAGGGCTTTAATGCATGATCAGAATTACAGATGAATAGATCAGGGGCTATTTTTTATTTATTTGTTTTGTAAAAAAACAATATATACATAATTTGAGATCTGGGGCTATTCATAAAACATCAGGGGCTATAGTCTCTGACACCCAGGCATAACGACGCCCATGCAGTAGATCATTGGGTCCTCTGACTATTTATAAATGTGCCTAAACCAATAAGTGTATCTGTTCTTTGTTCTTCAAGAATGTGGCCAGCTGTCTTGAAATAAAAAATTGAAACAATTTTCCTGAAGCCCCTTGGGGGAAGTAGGGGCAATTTGCCCATTTGGGTAAACACAAGGGACAAGATGGGTAAACACACGACAGGGGGCAAGAATGATTCTCTAGTTACCTCAGATCTCACTGACCTTGTATCTGTGTGCATCTCTCTATTTGCAAATAAATAACTGTTAATTGTGCCAAGAGAATTTTGTCTCTGTACCTACTTCCTAAAGAGTTCTAATTGATGCAATTGCCATCACAGCAACCAATAAATAAAAACCACCATTTTAGATAAGGTTGTCTTGACCCCAAAACAACACAGAAACATTTAAAGTACAACAAACTCTATTAGACAGAGGTTTGCTGGGCCTACTTGTGTCAGGGGAAAAAGCGTGAAAGAGGTAGTACAAGGGGGGTTTGGAGGGATGAAGAGTGGGTATTTGTCTTCTGTGCGCACACTGCAGACGCAGGGTTGTGCTGTTCATTTAATGCAAGGTTAGGCAGGCAGCGCTGATGAATGGACTGTCGACAAAAGAACAAAAGCAGGCGCTCTATCACGAAAAAAAAGAAAGAATGCTCTCACTCACGCACAAAGTCCATACTAACACAAATAAGCACATGGCTTTTTTCCTTGTACAACCAAGCACAGTCCATGCTCAAAATAGAAATTACATTTCGGCACACATCTAGGATTAGAACCTTTCGGGTGGAAAACTAAAAAAATGATCTTAGGTGGGAAATGTTGTCCAACTCCCATAGTCTGACACTATCTACAGTACTTTGTAATGCTGATTAGTAATAAGATCCATTTGCACATTTTTTAACAATTCACCAACTGAAGCTCAAAAGGAAATATCCAAAGTCTGTCGAATAAATAGAAAAGCACCAAAGAAATGTACACAGTCTACTAAAATTACATTTTTAAAAGCCTGATTCATTCCTTTGTCTATTCAGACTTATTTTTGCATAAGGTTCAATACACTGATCATGTCCACATTCCAAGAAATGAAACAAATAAAAAGTGGATATTTTCAATTATGAGGCCAAGGAGAAAACACAGGAAAAATAAGAGGATTACATCCAAGGGACCGACCAACAGTGGAAGGAGATAATAACCAGCTATTGATTAACCATTAAAATAGTGGAGACAGACTAGTGCCACACTGTGCATTGCTCTCCAGAACACAATGGGCAACCAAAGACAAATCACTTGCCTGAGATCGCCAAGACCATTTCGGCTCTTTATGTTCCCTCTTTCTTCGTGCAATCCAAATGGCACCCTATTCACTTTATAGTGCACTGCTTTTGATGGGATGCTCTTTAGTGAAAAAGCAGTATGAAGGGAATAATGTGCTGAACCGGACGCAGTCTGTAAGCGGATTGAGTGCCTGCCAGCACCACAAGAAAATGAGAATGTGTTCTCAGTCATACTTGCCTGGTAATCTAATATCAAATGTAATAGAATAATCTTTAAATTTCTTTTTTGTTTCAAGTTCATTTGAATCTCTAGGAACTCTTAAGTGGTCACACATGACATCCTTTTTTACTGGGGAATAAATATGACATGACACACAAATAAATATTCCCCAAGGGCAAAGCCAAAAAACACTTAAAAATTTATAAAAAAATAAATGACTGAAAATAAACATTTCCACCATTACTGCAAGAATTAAGAAGTTTAAATCGACTTGAGTTGGGTTGAACCTGCTTGGATGAGGACCCAATTGTATGTTGTCCCCACACACAGAGATGGTTCAAGAGGTAAAACATTCACCAAGGGTAACAGTTAACAAGGAGCTGCAGTAATGGGTTGAGTCTTCGGGTCACTGAGTCTCTAAACCTATAATCAGACACTAACTCCCCACCAAAAAGCTATTTAGGGATCATCAAGACAACATCAAAACTTGGAGTTTGCTAGAAATCATTGAAACGTCATTGATTGCAACTGGGTTCTATGGTCAAACAAGACAAAAATATAACTTTTTGGCCACAAACACCAGATAAAAACCAACCCCCTACTTTGAACTAGGGTGGGAGATGTGTGATGTGTGAGATGTGTGATGTCGAGGAGATCTTTTGCTTCCAAAAAAACGAAAAACTAAAAAACCCTGGAAACCTTGTCAGGACACTTGTTATGATTGAGTCAGTCAAGTAAACCTGCCTACCGCTGAAAGAATGGTACAATGGATTCTTGCAGCAGGACAATGATTCCTCCAGATCCATACAAAAATGCCTCACTGACCCAAGAATCAAGCTTCTGCAATGGCAATTCCAGTCACCTGACCTAAAACTTATTGAAAACCTGTGGGTTGAGCTGAAGAGCTTTTAAGAATATAGTGATATTAGGCTTGGAAAATTTATATGACATTTCTTGCTATGGTCCTCACACTGGCGTGTACCGACAGTAACCTTTGAGTCTTGCACTAGGAACATGGGATTTGTGCATACAACGAGTTGATCAGCCACTAATCCGTTTACATCATTCAGATGTGTTTTCATGGACTACATTATGTAGCCTATACAAAATATATTTGGCTACCTAAAGCCTAATACGGTAGCCTATTTGCCATTTATTTCACTACTAGTCTAGGTTGCTGCTGCAAATGAGGACCTGTACTCACCCAGTAAAATAACGCATCAAAAGAAAACAATTTGAATTTGCACAAAACACCTTTATTCCAAAACCATTATTGCTTTCTTGCGCAAACCACAAACTGTGGTGATATGCATATATTTGCACAGTAAAATGATTCCTGTGCAAACATAGGATATAATCAGAACTGCCTGCGAATATACTACACCCTTCTAATAAACGCCTACCTCCTGTGAACACTTTCTATAGTTAAGTTGATTCATGATGATTTGGCTAAAAATTATTTAATGGTTCCAGGTTGTTTTTGAGCAATTTGAATGAAGAGCCTGCTGTATTTGGGAATCAAATGACTCAGTCAGCAGCACCGTGTTCTTGTCATTTATTGTATATTTATTTCACCTCTCAGCAGGGGGACAGCAGTATAGGCTACCGTTGCAACTAGCAACTGTGATCTCTGGCTCATGAAAGTTTGGTAACCAAGCTGACATTACGTCTAGCTAATTACCTCCCATAACATATGAATGGGGTAGATATTTATCTTATTAGAGTGTTTTTCTAAAAGTGGTAAGGTGTAGTTAGGCTAACGTTATATATGAATGATAGTTGCAAAATATATAATAATAGCTAGCTAGCTAACATTATTTCGCTAGCTAGCAAATAGTCTACATTACACTAGGTTCACCTCACTCACAGCTAGCACCATTTGACACCAGCCAAGAAAAAACTGACAAACAGGCATTTTTTTATGCAAAGAAAGTGAGTGGTACAGCTAGCTAGCTATGAGACATTAGGAGATATAGCTAACTAACTAACTTAATACTGTAGTTGATCTCTTGAAAAGTTGGCTAACGTTGTAGTTCCCTACATAAGTAGCTGCATTTGATATTTCAACCTAATGTGGGTCTTATGGATCAAACATTGCCATCAGGTTCTGCAGGCGTCAATGTACATCAAGTTGTTCATGTCATATGTCCTGCATTTTTGCATCTTTGTAGCAGAATCAATGAGATGTTGTGTCCGTCAGTGCACATACAGCATATGGCCAAAAGTATGCGGACACCCGACCATCACACCTATATGAGCTTTTTGGCCATCCCATTCCAAAACCATGGGCATTTGCAAAAACATATTTGTCCCCACCTTATTTTTTATCATGTGTTTCTATGTGGTTATCAGTCAGACCTCAGGATCGGCTTTCCATGCGTATATACCGCTTCGCAATTTTTCATCCCGGGGGTAGGTACATGTAAGGACAGCTTGCACCCCTGACCGGCATCACCACACTACGCCAGTCTTTGTCCCCCTCACATTTTAAATCAAACCTACGCCCCTGGCTAGCACATATTAAAATGACACAGCAATCAATGAGGAGTCTATCACGTGTCATGCGCTGCAGCATCAAAAGGAGCTTGTAAGTTGCTAGCTAGTGTAAAATGGATCTTTCAGAAAACAGTCAATCATCACATAATCATTAGTTACAGTAGCTACACATGGTTGATATTTCTTGGTTAATTAGCATATAGTGTGCTGCATTTAATAAATGCGATATCTGTTAATTTATCATTAAATCACAGCCTACAGCAACTTTGCCAAGCAAGTGCTGGTTTAACAAACGCAACACTTTAATGCCTTTGCCAGCAGCACTTATTGCAATGCTTAAGTTGTGTTGCGCTGTTTCTGACTTCAAGCCTATACAATCCCGAGATAAAGCTGGCACCTTTGATGGTGTAAAGAATTAACAATAATAATAATAATAATTACGGAATACACAAGCAGTCTGTACTAGATGTTAGGCATCACATGGGAACTGTTATTAATTAGGCGCATTATGCATTGTTAGCCAGTAGCAACCCAAATTATGAAACATGAAAATGATTAAAGATATCATCAGGTATGTTATTGTTACGGCAAATATCCCTCAATTCTTGATGTCTAAAGAATATTTCCTATGGAATATAAAGGTATTCTCTGTCAGAAATTAAGCACGACCTTTCTTGTAATTAAGCCTGATATGCCAGCACTACTCTCCCACCATTCGGCACCAAAACCAATTGGCCATTAATTGGTCAACCATCAAGATGGCAACTTATTGGCTCTGAAGCATGGACTAAATGTTTTTGGCACAAACGCACTTGGCACTAATTGCGCTTTTACTTGAGCTCTAAGCCATTTGTTTACATATTTTGTTTGACATTATTTATACCAAATTAAACATATTTCATAATTAATTAGAGAATATATTGATTTAATGTATCTATTATATTAAGAAGTTACATAAAAGTGTTCATTGCTCATTCAGTATTGTTGTAATTGTTATTATTTTAAAAAAATATACACAATCTGCCGATTTATCGCTGAGCTTTTTTGGTCTCCCATTAATGGTATTGTATCTGCATCGAAAAATCAGTCTTGGATCTAAACTATCATGGCACATATGTTATGGACAAATCCATACCGTGGCACATATTTATTCCTGCATACCGTTTCTATTGTCCATGCCACCCACTGCTAATTGGGATATAACAAATATTCCAAACCTTAAACCATCTCCAGAGTCTGGTAAAAACAATTACCTCTTTGTTAAAAGAATAATGGCAAATACAAGACTCTGCCTACAGCAGGCCGTTCGCTAAAACTGGGCAAGTAGGTTAGTTGTCAAAAACACCACCAAGAGGACAATGGTAATTCTAAACGAGCTACAGAATTCCATGCCCAGGACGGAAAAAAAAATTCATATGTCAACTACTACCAAAATACTCAACAAAACTGGGCTATATGGAAGTGCTGATAAGATAGCCAATGCTGAAAATCTGTCACATTAAATTATTTTGTCATTTTGAGGAAGATAATTACAAATAATATATAATGTGGCAAAAAGTTATCTTGGCAGATGAGCCCAACATTTTACGTCATGGTGTAAATGCAAAATGCTATGTGTGGCAGTAACCCATCACAATTCATGTACTATGGTTATGTAAATGTTTCTTTTGGTTTAGTGCCTTGCTCAAGGGCACAGTGACAGTTCTTTGTATTTGGGATAAGATATCAGCTGTTTGAGCTACCATATCCCAGTTGGAATAATATGGCAGACAATTGAGAGTAACTACCTGAACTTTTCTTACAGGAACATTGCAACTGTTTCATCAGCAAAATGGTTGACCTATTGAACTAGTCCCAAATGACCACCACCCCACTGGTTAGAAAATATATCAAATTATCTAAAAAAAAATTGCCTGTTTGAGGTCCAGACAAAAGTATGCACTACTATGAAATGTTTATCACGTTTGTAAAAAACACTTCACACATTTTCCACCCACCTGAACCTTCCTAGCCAATTAGCAAGGCCCATTTATCACCACACCTGTGATCAATCCTCAAAGCTGATAGCCTTGATTAATTCAGAAG
This sequence comes from Esox masquinongy, assembly GCA_016801175.1. Classification (NCBI taxonomy): domain Eukaryota; kingdom Metazoa; phylum Chordata; class Actinopteri; order Esociformes; family Esocidae; genus Esox; species Esox masquinongy. The sequence continues at coordinate 9,234 of JACXGI010003386.1, read as the reverse complement.
ATTGTGTGTGTGTTTGTTGCGTAACTCACCGTGCAGTCTGTGCTGTCCGTTATCTTTAGGCAGAAGTCTGATGCAAACTCCAGCTCAGAGAGAGATACTGCGTTACAATCAATAGCCTGGGGAGAAGAGACCGCAATGAAATGGTCAGTGCACGCATGCGCACATACACAAACTTTTTTATTCTGAAATCAAACAGGCAAGGAAATAAGAACATGCTGTTGGTCTTCTCAAGCAAGAAATAGAAGGACAGTCTAGTTAAGGGAAAGATGTCAAACCTTTTTCAAGGTGATTGTTTTTCCTGTTTTTACATTTACTTAATTTGGCATATGCTCTCACCCAGAGCAACTTACATTAGGAAGTGCACACATTTTCATACTTTTTCATCCTGGCCACTCTTGGGAATCGAACCCACAACCCTGACAATTGCAAGTGCCATGCTCACACACTGAGCTAAACAAGACTATTCTTGAGTACTACTCTCCAACATATACCTACATTAAATATTGACATTTTAGGACTTGTCATGCTTAAAAAAAGTTTATACATGACATGTACAACTTAGGGACAGTTTTACATTTTCAATTTCACATTCTAAAGCACATTCTGAGAGGAAATAGCTGATTTAACAGGGATTCACAATTCAATTACATACAGGCTCTCCATTTTACAGTGTACAGACCAACCTTAACGGAATGTTATTGGATCGTATCAGAGGGAGGCGACGAATGAGAGTACATGTAATTTGGGCAGAGGGGGAGCTGTCCATTTGTCACTGGAGGGGAGAATCTATCGATTAGAACATTCAAATTCCATTATTTCATCCCCTCCGCTCGTTCATCATGGGAGAGATGTGAGGAACAACATGCTACTTAAGAAAACGGAGGGTGGGAAGATGAAAGAGCATCTATGAAAATGACAAAGAATAAGATCAAAAATGGTTTGAAAAAAGGTATCCATGCTCTCATTCGTCTGTGTGATATGGACAATGCATTAGGAAAGGCAATATGTGTGTGTATGGTTTGTGAGTGTTTATGGTGCGTGAGTTCGGAATCTGAGAAGATGTGATGCCTGGAGTGTGCAAGTATGAGGGTGTGCGTGTGTACATTCCGCAGTGTGTGTTTGTTTTTCTCCATCAGCTCAGAGAGTGCCTTTCCATCTACGGGGGGAGAGAGAGTAATGAAGTTTCCTAAAGTGGAACTTAAACAAGGATTAGACTGATCAATCACCCAGCGCCACAGATCTGCCACACACACGCATCCTTTTCCACGCAGGCACGCACACAACCTCTGGGGACACCTCACTTTCCCTCCCACTAACACACTCTTTTTCTCTGTATTTTTACTCTCCACCCACACCATTTCTGGCATCTCTCTGCCTCTTTTCTTAACTACCCTTTCCCGTTTACATCCTGTTTGTGTGTGTGTTTGTATTTGCATGTTTATACCTGTATGACTGCAGGCTCAGAGATAAGTGTGTCTGGTCTGAGGACCTCCACCACGGCCTCTGGCACCACCGCCTTTTTCATGCACTCCATCTTGAACCCATACACGTTGTCCCAGAACGCAATGCGGCTCTGATGCTTTTCCGTGTCGCTCACCGCAATCAAACTGATGGTGCAGCGATCCGGGTACACTTTAAAGATAGTAAGAACAGCGTTAGAGGGTAAAGAAAACTGAAAATAGAAAGTGTGAGGTAGAAGAGATTGATGTTGATGTTCAAATAACCCTAACCCAAATACCCTTACTTGCATCCTTAATAGAAGACTATACAGCTATAAGAACACAACATATTTTACATTCCTGTATTTTCTTGAAACAAAAATACTGATTGGAGATGCAGAATCATTCACTAAATGCACAGAGCTCCAGTACAAAAGTGGCAGCCTTGCACCTATTAGATACATTGTTTGTGTGTGCGACTGCAATAATACAGCGAGCTAGATGACATTGCTTGAGACATGGGATACTGACATGTAATTTGGCCCCGTCTGTGGAGTGCTCCTTTCCAGCAGTTTTGTTAACGTTACTGCTAGGGAAATAGCTAGCCAACAACTCCCTTGCTGGAATTTCTTAGGGGTGCTGATTAGGGCTGCACGATATGGACAAAAATCATATAGCAATTCTTTTTTTTTGCTAAACATAGGATAGCATATAGGCTATTCAAATTATGTTTCTCAGACTTTTTTTACAGTTAAATATTTTAATGAATTACTACACTTTTCACATCTGCAGTTGCGAATGTCTCCGACCTGATTTGAAGAAGGATGATCCACTTTTGTGAATGTTTATAGCCTGTAGGCAACGTTTTTCTAAAGCATAAAATAATTTTGTTAGGCCATTTTCTTCTGTATTCTATAGGCTATTGTTCCACTTCTGCAATAGACTAATAAATAAAAAATGACCTGTTGTTGATTATTTCATCATTTATTGGTATGACTGTGCATATTTAGAGTTAAATTACATCTTCACTAATACGCCCATAAAATAGGATATCCCGCACCCCCGTCAAAAGAGTTTTTTTATGATTGTTTGGCTGGTCTGGTCTGGGTTTGTGATGTATTTTCGGTTTTGTCAAGAGACTTCTTTGCCACACATTTTTCATGCTAGTCCCTATGGCGCATTCTCAGGTGTGGAAATAAGTTTGTTGTGTTGCCGCATGTTTTTCTAGCCACCATCCTACAGATTTTGCATATTACATTAACTTTTGACATCTCTCTGGAATCCGAAATATTCCCAAACAACAGACAATTAATTTTTTCGGCCCCAAATCATCCCTAGTCTCCATCACATTGTCCTCTGGGATCATTTTCTTAATCGATCCCCTTCCTCTCCCTAACAGCACACCCTACTCTGCACTAGTGAAGGAACCGAATGTCAATTCTATGTTTATTTACATATTCAATGATTATTCATTATTTATTATAGACATGTATACCTATGTACTTAATTTCTATCTTAGTAGGCAATCATTGGAATGTTAACGGTTAACATTTGTCTCTGTAAGGTGTGAATCCAGGGACAAAAGTTTTGATTGTTATTGCCTAGCTTGCTTGCTTCTTGAGATTACACCACTCTGTCATATGGGACGGCCCCAGAACAGATTGGAATGTGTCCCTAATTGATAAGGGGTCTATTCTTCAGGACTAGTTTTGTTATCCTTAGGTCAATAAACCAACCCCTACACCTCTAGTTAGGGGATATAAACCAGAGTGGAGTGTGGGGAATCTCTCTTGCATTTACTTATCCTTCAGCCTGCTCTTGCAAAGATCTTCAATCTCCGGAGAACTTTTATCTTTGATACTTGTACCGTAATTGTAATACTGTCATTTATATATTTAATCCTTTTATTACCTTTTATTCATTGACGATTTGGAATTAGTCTAAAACGGGTCAAAATCCAGTTCCTCCACTAGTCTTTCGCATTAGGCTCTATGCCACATTTTTGATGTTTCTGACTTGTTAGAATTTGCTGTTGATATTCAGAGTTTGCTTGTTAATAGCGCTCCCCAAAAATGTCCTACAAAGATGACAGCGATATACTTTGTTCCAAAGTATAAACACAGGCATGTTTTCTTACCAAGGTAATGAATGGATGTAAATGTATTCGTCATTTTCTTCTTGCGCAGGCCGAAAAAGCGTTTAGAAGGGTTTTGGTAACATAACAAAGACTGTGAGAATTAGGGAAACAAATACAGTTAGGTCCGGAAATATTTTGACACTAACACAATTTCATAATTTTGGCACTGTATGCCACCACAAAGGATTTGAAATGAAACAACCGAAATGCAATTGAAGTGCAAACTTTCAGCTTTAATTCAAGGGGTTGAACAAAAATATCGTATGAAACGTTTAGGAATTGCACCCATTTTCATACACAGTCCCCTTATTTCAGGGGCTCAAATGTAATTGGACAAATTAACACAATCATAAATAAAATGTTCATTTATAATACTTTGTTAAGAATCCTTTGCAGGTAATGACTGCTTGATGTCTGGAACACATGGACATCACCAAACGCTGGGCTTCCTCTTTTGTGATACTTTGCCAGGCCTTTACTGCAGCTGTCTTCAGTTGTTGTTTGTTCGTTGGGCTTTCTGCCTAAAGTTTTGTCTTCAGAAAGTAAAATGCATGCTCGATTAGGTTGAGATCAGGTGATTGACTCAGCCATTGCAGAATATGCCACTTCTTTGCCTTAAAAAACTCCTGGGTTGCTTTTGCAGTATGTTTTGGGTCATTGTCCATGGACCATACATTGTCCAAACTATATGCAAGTCGTTTGAACGACTAAGTAAAAATTAACTATAACCTGAATAGATATTGGTAACCAGACAAAATAACAAAACTTGTGTCAGTGTCCAATTATTACCAGACCTAACTGTATATTTATTGTATGTATCCAGATACTGTTTTCAATACTAGAAATGTTACTTAGCTACGTTTATCCGTGTGGCTTGCTAATATTAGTAAATATGGATATCTAGCATTTTATATCACTTAGCAACATTTATTATGCTACCTAGTCCCACCCATTGGTGAATGCTATCTATGTTAACGTAGCATAGACACGGAAGCCCTGAAGCCCAAGCAGTAAAAAAAAACATCTGGGCCCAGAGACTAAGTTTATCTAGTTTGAACGACTTAGTATCTCGTTTGAATTTTTAAAACTTTTTACTACTAAAGATTTTTTTTGCTAAGTCGTTCAAACGACTTCTATATAGTTTGATAACGACCCAGTAGATGAACTGATGCTCTGGCTGGATGGTGATGCTGCGGAGGAGAATGTCCATGCTAATAGGGACGATTTGTATGCTAATGACGCCAAAAGGCGTTAGGCTCTGGCGGTTAATGGGGGTAAAAAATGCCTGGCGGTTCTAGTGTTAAATAGGGACCTGGCCCTACAATCGATATTGTTCTTTACCTTGACCATACATAACAATATTCACCCTTTTAAGGAGAACCCTGTATTGTTGCTTGCAACTTTAATTTTATATTTTAATCAGATGAGCATTGACATAAGAGGTTCAGAAGTCATAAAATACATAATGTATTTGACATTATTAGAAAACGTTAACTAGCTAAACAAGCTTACCAAGCAGGCTTGCAAAACTTGTTTCGTAAAGTAGCAAGCATACTGACCAAAAATATGGCTATATGTCAAACAGTCTGCCTGTCTGTCAGCATGTTTTCAAGGCAATAGCTTATTTTGATCACAGTCAGCAGTAGCTGTTGGGAATCTTGGCAAGAGCCAGCTGCTTTAAAAAAATATCAAACATAAGTGTTTCAGACCATACTAGACTGATTTATCTGTTAGCCATTTTAATCGTCCAATATTAAGCTTTCACTCTTATATTTCCATTGGCCTTTAATTTCACAGATTAAAGTGGCAATATTATTTGCATTGTATGAACAATGGTTCATTTGCATTTTTCCAATGTATGCCTAGAGAGGAGGTTCTGAAAGCTGCTCAGTGAACACAGTTCAGCTCTGAAGTCTCAAGGCGAGAGATCAGATCGCTGACATGGTTTGACGGTGAGTAGCTTGCCCAGCAAGCAAAATTTTAAGTCTCACATTTTTAATGTTAGCTGGCTAGCTAGTCACCAGCATGCAAGGGTTAAATATGGTCCAAACACAGCCCGGATAGGCTGAGCCCCAGCACCTTAGTTATGGCAATTCGGCCTACAACAATATCTGATAAATCTAAGTAGCTAATCGACACATTATTCAGAATTACTTTAAAAAACATTTGTTCTACTCAAGCCCATTCACTGGTGAACCTGGCCTATCCAGATTGATCGGTTTTGATATTATTTACAAGAAATTATGTAGAGCATTTTCTGATAGGATGAACACCAGCTATCTGTCTACAATTTCGCTCTGGTGCGTAGCCGCAGGAAGATGTTTTGATCAGGGTGTGCTGATAATGGTTGAGTGCGTGAAGGTATTGAACGTATATCCAATGGACAGGAGATGCATGCCTGATGGCTGTTAGATGGATAGAAGATGTTTGTGGTGAACAAAAGCTAAAAATATTTTTTTAATCTCAGAGGGTGCTGAGATTATGACAGGGGGCACTGTACAGTTTAAACATGTAAAATTATCCAACATCATACCTAGATGAACAAGGGCATGATACAGCACTGCCTCTTGTGCCTTACTTAAATAACTCCCTGATGCTGGGGTGTGCGTGTGTGCTTTCCACTGCGTTATTTTTCCATCCTACCCACAGATTAGTGTTTCAGCAGATGCCTTATTCTCCCCACCTCATTAATGTCCTCTTCATCCTTAAATGTGTCCCCTTTCACCAGCATAGCTAAGCTTAAGGGATCTTTTTTTGTTAGCACCCCCTACGTTCATAGTGGACCAGGAGGGAGGGTTAAAAGAAGGAGGGTGGATGACAAACGGCTGTGGGCAGCGAGTCGCGAAGGACACAGATGTCAAAACCATGAATCTGGGGACAAACCCTGACTCTTTTTCTCTCTATCTTTCTCTTGCTCCCTCTACAATACAGCCCCCACTCCCTCTCTTTTTTCCTTATTCATCACTCCTATTATCACGCCTGTTCTCTCTTCACCACTCCAACCCACTCTCTCTTGCATGCTCTCTATCTCTCCCCCCTACCCTGTCCTATCACATTCCTGCCCAATCAGCATATCCCGCTCTTCTCACTTGGGCCTCATAATTATTCACTTGCTCCAGGAATCAGAAAAAAATGAAGTGACAAATTTGTTGTTGTCAGTAATGTGTGTGTGTGTCTCTTCAGATACACTGTCACCAGAAGGGTCACAAATGCACTACAGCCAGTGGAGGCTGTGAGACCCCCATCACAGCTGTCAACATCAAATCAGAATTTACTGTTTTAAGTAAAAAAGACAAATGGAGAGAGACAGAAGGGGAGTGAGAGAAGGAGAGGGAGTGACTCAGGTCTGAAAGAATATACATTATATCCTGTAAGTTTTTTAGATCGTTTTTTCACTTTCATACTCTGTGTAAAAAAAAGCCGGAAAAAGTCTGATTTTGTGTGTTTGTTTCAGGCTGTAAGGAAACAAAAGGAGAACATTTTTAAAGGGGGTTGTGACTTCCTGTACCCAATGTATGTCTCTGTATAACTTCCATTAGCTTCTCTTATCTCATATATGTTTTAGAGTAGGGCAGACATTTTTGGTTAAGCTAGAATAGAGGTGACAGGAAAATGAGCTGATATTGCTGCTGAGTTGCAATCACACTGTTACAAGGGGGCTAGGTAGATAACAACATTTTTGCTGAAAAATAATATTGTCTGTCTTGAAGTGTCTTGAAGGAACAACATGACTTTTCTCCTTATCCTGTTTTTCCTTCTGTTGACCAACCTAAGTCCACTCCTTGTTTCTTCCTAGAACTGCATAAAAACCGAGTGTCAGCCAATAAACTGGGAGACACTACCTGACTGCATTCAGTGTGTGTTCTCTCCTGCCATAGCCATCTACTCCTCTGCCACGATCCTGCAACATTTCTTGCATCTCCAGTCTAATTTTTGCCGCAACACACACCACACAGGAGGATTTGCATACACAGCATTGCAGGACCAGATGAAAAAGGTCCGAAAGGAAGGCCCCTTCGGCCTTCTTGTTCACTGAATTGTTGAAGGGATGGGGGGCTGAATGTGTACTAACGTGCTGTTAAGCAGTGTTCACAGACAAATAGAGGGTAATCAAAGTAAAATCACGATTCACTGCATGAATCCCTCTCCAAACTGGATGAAAGCAATTTTTGTCAAGATTGATACACTGCTCAAAAAAAATTAAGGGAACATGTAATCATCACAGTATAACACCCAGTCAAATAAACTTCAGGGATATCTTTCTGTCCGGTTAGGAAGCATAAGCGATTGTGAATCAATGTCACCTGTACTGGTGCAAATGAAAGTGACAACAGCTGCACTGGAGAGGCAACAGCAAGATAACCCTCAAACAGGGAATGGTTTTGCAGGTGGTGGCCACAGACAATAGCTCTCTCCTTATCCTTCCTGACTGATTCTTCTCAGGTTGTGTTTTGCTAGTGTCGTTGTTACTACTGGTAGCCCATTCAGGTTGCACAGTCAGTCCAGCAAAAAATTAGCCAGCAAAAAATTAGCTGAAATATGTTAAAATAATATTTTTGTGTGACAAAGAACACATTTGTCATTGAAATAATGGTTACACCCTGTAATTACAAGATCATTGTTAAACTCAAATCATCACTGCCATGGTACAATGATGGTTTCATGAGAATCACTCAGACAGTCATAGAAAATATGAATTTCTAAATTAGTCTTCAGCTCTGTTCTCTACTGCCCATTTTGCAGGTGTGTGACCTTTCAGCTGTCCCAAGAGCCAGTAAAAACCAACGTCTCGGAAACCACTTCTGTGTCAGGCCCGTTTGTCACAAATCGTTAAGCCTGGCCAGTGACAGAGAGTAGCTGACCCTGAATATCCATACGCTCTCTTACACATCAGTGTACGCATGCAAGAACACATAGGCTGCACAGTAAGAGCCCCAAAAATACATAAGCAGCAACATTTTACAAACTGGCCACACAAGAAAACCATAATTAATAGAACATCCCATTGCCGTAAATCAGCTGCGGAGTGGCTTTGTTTATCAGGTAAAAATACGACATTCAACTACAGCCAAAGCAATTTCTCCTATAATTTAAAACTGCAGTTTCACCACCATTCACTCCATTACTCATCTATATTCCTAAGATAATCGATACATAGTAAAATGCAAAGCAGCCAAAGACTGTAGAGACCAACGTACACCAATGTACAGTGCCTCTCAAAAGTATTCACCCACTTAGAAACTGCTCACCCACTTCACCACATTTTGTGTTACAACATGAAATATAAATAGTTTAAATCAGAAGTTTTTGCTAAGTGGAGAATAAAATCTGCAAATTGTTCTAAATTAATTACAAAATAAAACAGAATATAATGAATTGCATACAGTGGGGCAAAAAAGTATTTAGTCAGCCACCAATTGTGCAAGTTCTCCCACTTATAAAGATGAGAGAGGCCTGTCATTTTCATCATAGGTACACTTCAACTATGAGAGACAAAATGAGAAAAAAAATCCAGAAAATCACATTGTAGGATTTTTAATGAATTTATTGGTAAATTATGGTGGAAAATAAGTATTTGGTCAATAACAAAAGTTCATCTCAATACTTTGTTATATACCCTTTGTTGGCAATGACAGAGGTCAAACGTTTTCTGTAAGT